>WAAG01014027.1:16518-31223 GCA_013390105.1 Tichodroma muraria | reverse complement strand
CCCGGTTCGGCCCCGCCCGCCCGCCGGCCCCGTTCCGGGCTGAGCCCCGCCCCGTCCCGGGCTCCGCATTTGTAACGCGGCAGCAGGGGGAGGACTGGGCAAAATAAAAACCCTGGAAGACGAGGGCAGGGCTCTGCCGCCTCAAGGGACAGCGCAGGCAGCGGTGAGAACGGGGGAAGAGACGACAGACACGTTATCGACAGTGCTTTAATTCAGTGTTTAAATATAACATTCATTAAGTAATTAAAATAATGCCAAGCTGCCTTAAAAAAAAAAAAAACAACAACAAAATAAAACAAACCCAACAAAATCAAAACCAACACAAATACCAAAACACAAAACCCAACACATTTATCAGTTCTGGTTATTGCCCAAGGTTTGATTTGTGCTCTTCATTCATGAGGGCCTTGCCTTGCATTTAGCCAGCCAGCAACGTTTTTTTTCCTAAATACTAATTTTAATAGCAAGTCTTTTAATTCCCTGTTACATTTTTACATCCATGAAATACTTGAAACCAATTACATTCCTTGTTACAAGTCTAGAAAAACTTATTTAGGCAGCCATTGCTGTGCACATACCTTTAAATATTTATTAAAAAAAAGAGACAATGTTTAATTTGTTTTAAAAAACAAAACAGGGTGAGGATGTACATACACCTCTAAGCCTGTCAGCAGCAATTCCTAAGTGGTAATGGAGAGCTGTCTGGCTGAAGAAACACTTCTGTGCCTCCCATGCTTGCAGGCTGGCTGGGCAAGAGGGGAACCTCTTGTCTCTTCCTGTCCCTGCTCCAGCAGGGCAGTGGTCCATGTTCTCAGCAGGAGCTTACATCTACTCACAGCATCAGGGACCACTTAGAGTCGTGCAGCCACAGGTTTCTGTACAGGTATCCGAGCATCTAACAAAAAACCCACAGTAAATATTTCTGATCAACATGCTGTAAACACCATGCCAATAAACTACTTCTTGCTTTATTTCCCTCAGCCACTGGGTTGCACAGTATATGAAATAAAGAAAGGAGAGTCAACGCTGCAGTTAATGACACCAGAAAAAGCATTGTAAAAAAATATTACTAAGATTTTTATGCAGTTAAATCTACAGAACTACTAAGGAAAAAGCACTACATCTAACATATGTGCATAGTCCAAAGTAATTTATAAGCTGAGAAGCTCTCTTCAAATTAGAGATCGCTTACCAAACATGTCCAGGATTTTACTAACAGCCTCGTGATTTACATTGTAAGTGAATCCATTGGGCCTACAATTACAAAAAAAAAAAATAAATTCAACAAGTATTTCTTATTCCAGTTATTTCTACACAAATAATCTGAATTAAAACATTTTCATAATTACATAATATTTTTTATCCTACCAGCATACATATCAAATTTAAGGACATGTCAGACTTGTACTCAAGAACAGTCACAGTTTCTTTATCTTTTCTCTTGTTCACAGTCCCCAAATTCTGTTGCACTCAATTTATTCCTTTTACTTGAAAGGGGAACTTAGCTATAGACATCTATCTTAACCTATTCATTTCATGAACAGAAGCATAAGGAAATAGCTCAGGTCATCAGCTGCCAACTATGTTCTGTGAAACACTCAAGCCACTGCAGGGAACTTGTTGTATTGGGGACTTCCATGATCATACTTTGAAACACAGTAAGAAGCACCACAACACAAATTCCTTTGATAACAGAATAATGCATAATACAGCAACAGGTGGGTTTTAATCTTAGGCCTATAAACCATCAACTGTGTAAAATGACTTGAATTATTAAGCTTTCAGTTAAATTGCTTTGAGTTGAGTTCAGTGCTGAAGTCCCCCAGAACTAGCAGTATTCCTGATTATCGCTTACATTGCCCGACAAGGCTTACTGTAGCACACAGTATTACAAATAAGAAGTGCTGTTCTTTTCTTATCAGAGCCTTGGGAGGAAAGTTGAAAACCAAAAGGTAAATGGAATCAGAAGTAGCCTATTAATGAGTTAATGAATTTTGTTGTTAGATCCCACAGGAGTCTTCCCACTATGATGGTGTGCTATTCCACTTCCACATCATGTACAGAAAGGAACTACTGTGTCTTCTCCATGACTCCAGTAAATCCTGTCAACCTCTGGTGCTCAGGCAGAGGTTGGGGTTCTGCGGTTCTACTAGGAGCTCAGACATTAAGAATTGCCACTAAGATTTCTATACCCCAAAAATCTAACATCACTTACATTTTCTTCTTCTTCACTGCACCCAGTTGCACAAGAGCTGATAAGGCATTTTTCTGCATGTCAGAAGACAGCGCTTCATAACATTGTGTAGTCCCTACGGAGAAGGTAGAAACACAATTACAACTTTTATAATTTTCAATTAACAGGCTACTCTTGTAAAATCATATTGCATAACAGCTGTACACACCCTTCTCAAGAAGCTGAAAAACAAAGTTGCGGACTCCGGGTATAAACTGCTTCTCAGTAAATGCTTCTTTCATTTCCTTTGAGAGGTATCTGAAAATTAACTAACATTTTCAAGAAAATGAGTATTTCTTTCTTTTAGATTCTCAGCTTGCGATGTCAGTAATGAATTATAAACAGCCTTGTCCTTGTAAGTAAATAATACTATTCTACTTTGAAAAGCATAGGAGAGGAACTCAAAATGTACCATTGCATAGGGCATCTGAAAGTTTCATTACTGTTTTACAGGTAAGAGAATCCCAATATTAAAATAAGACTCAGCATTTCTATAATAGCTACCTTAGACATTAATTTTATATTCTTGTTCTTACAACCAAAAACGGTTTATTTTTTTAAAGCAATTATCTGTTCTGAAGATGAAAAAAAATGGGCACATCAGTACAGTTCCACCCACCTCACACATCAGATCACTAACTAGATTCCACTAGGTTAAACATCTACAGTCTCTCCAACCTTATACTGACTTACCTGAGATTTTAGCCGCCTGAGTTTCTATGCTTACTACAGGAATGTCAGTGTTTAATCTTATTAAAACCTTGGAAAAACCAGAAGAATTTAAAGAGATACAGATGGAATTAATGACTCCCACAAAAGCTATCAGATAGGAGATGCAAACTCATTTCCACACCTGGCAGGACAGCCCACATAAAATGAATTAACTAAGAGCTCCTCATAAAAAAGAACAATGAACCTGGTAGCAACACACTCCCTATGAATCTTATAAACCCACAATGAGCCATCACATTACACAGTAGTTACTGCTTTAGTAAATTGGGCAAGTCTGAGTCAATTTTGGATATGGCAAGTCAAAGCTAAATTTGGGATCCTTGGGGGAAGGTGGTTTTTAAGCTTTATTACTGCTATTTCTTAACTTATGCATTTCTCAGCCTGTTTACACAGAAGTATCACAGCTCTCTTACTTGCCCTATAAAACACAGGAAAAAAAAGAGATCATTTTCTGAAGGGCAACATACCTGATAACCTTCCACAAAAGGTCTGAACATAGCTGACAAGAAAGACACTGTACCACTTCCTTTGTCAGTAGGGTAAATCTCCTGTTGACTCGTTTGAATGGCATCACATTTTGTGAGTAGAAAACATCCTTCCTCAAAATCCTGGGCGAGAAATGCATAACTAAAATCTAGCATTTACAGAACTGCAGCTACCATTTCCCACAAAATCAACAACAGAAACCACAACAGGGCACCACTTTCATTTCTGAACTCAGTTCTTAAGAGACTTGAACCAAAATTCTCCTGTCTCCAAAAAACACCCTTATAAAAACACAGTGGGAACATGTTCTTAAACACAGCAGCTCCTCACTGCACAACAGCCCTTAGCACAAAGAAAGTGGCTGTGGCTGCCACTAGAACAGCCAGCCTGAGCTCCCTCAGGATTTTGTCAAAACAGGGTCAGGTTGTCCAGTTTAGTTTTTTTTCCTGTGGGTGTTTTTTATTTATCTATTTTTAAACTAAAGGTTTGCCTTTATATCATGTCCACTGTTTGCAATAAATGATAATACAGATCACTGACCCGCCCTCTACCAAACAGAGAACAAAATGACCAAAAAGTTACAAAGTAGGGAAATGTGAAGGACAAAACCACCATTTTACTGCCAATATGGGCAAAAGGAGGGCGGATAACACAAAGGGATGGGACAAGGACATGACAGACACATGAATGAATAAAGAGGTGAGTGGGTGGGTAAAAGATCCCTTAGCCTCACAGCAACTCTTTCATCTGACTCCAGCAAAGTCAGTCACAGTCAGCCACCTTCCTGCTCCCTGCTACTTTCTGCTATTTCAGAAAAGCTGCAAGAGGCAACAGTTACTAACAAATAAAACTTAACTGTGCCAATAGCCTTTAAAAAAAGCCCGATTCTCATCTATATAAAAATCTATGATATTTTAACACATTTGCAAGTCTTCAACACTCTTGTGAAAAATATACTTATCTCTTTTTTAATGCAGGAAAGATCGTAACTATCACCATCATATTTGTCCTTAGCATTGATAAAAATCACATGTAATCAGTTTAAAATCCAAATAAAAACATACCAATTTATATCGTGTGTGAGGCTGAACCAGTTTTTTTTTACTGATAAACTTGTTTTCACCTGCATTTCAAGCAGGCTGGACCAGAGCCGGCTCTGACCCAGTACGTTTGTGTATAAACTGACAGAGCAAGTCCTGCAGAGAGCCAAGGGCTGCCTGCAGTTTTCCCTGTATCCAGGGAAATTTGCCTGTATCCAGCTGTGCTAGGGGTGCACACAGGCACACTGAGCCCTGGAATAAGGCAGTGTGCAGGAACAATACTGGCTTTGTCTGACTGATGGCTGCATGGGGCAGGAGGTAAACTGAGGGGAAACTTCTCAAGCAAAAAAGGATGCAAGTAAAGCTTCCATAAGACTCTAAGAGGGAAACTATTATGCCATTAGGAGAGCTCTCACTTCAAAAACCTTCACAGGTTGCACCCCTGACAGCATTTACAGTTCATTGAGAAGACTGTTGCAACATATATTTTCAGATCTGTGCTGGAAGACTGGTAGCTTTACGCAAAAAAGCCAAACTTGTGCTACAGTTCATTTTAACAGTTCAGAATTGGGGAATTTCATGATTTTTAATTTTTTTACTGGAACGGGGAAAAAAATTGCATCGGCAACCTTGTGAATTCAGACAGTATTTTGCAACCAACATAATGACCCCCTTTTAAGTTCTCCCTCCCACTTACATATCCAGGTGATATCCCTGTAATTGTTTTCCTTAAAGCACTTGTTTGGCAGAGCCCTGGAATCAGATGCTATTTTAGCTGGTTGCATTATTATCAGTATTTTTGTATAAAGGATGTTTTTACCTTTAATGAAATGCCAGGAAAAAAGATGAACTCATCAGAAAAAACATCTCTCAAGAAGCTGAAGCAGCTATAGACTTCCTCTGAAAAAAACATTGTAAATGTAAGTGAAGAGTCATTTACTCCTTATTTAAGAGAGGACCTGCTTCAAATAAAATATGGAGTTGACATTTAAAGCATACATACAATGGTAGAAACCACAACAGAACAGCAAGTACTCAAAGCACTTGATTCAGCTGTTACGAAAAGGAAAGAGAAGGGGCTTGTAGCTTCTCAGAACATGCGTTAAATGCCACAATCAAATCCTACAAAAGGATCAAAGCGTAAACAAACAAAAAAAAAGGCAAGCAAAATATCCCCATGCCCTCCCAACACATCCACCTTATCTCAAGTATAAAAGCCTCAGACAGCTCCCGCTAGCAGTCACAGGAACCTCGTGCTCCTCTCCCGTCCGACGGCACAAGGAGCAAAGCCGGCAGCTTCTCAGATCCCCAGCGTACCTTTTCTGAAGCTGGGTGCCATCTGCAAGGCGATGGCCACCAGGGCCGGGCGCACGAAGACATTCAGCAGCTGGTTCCTGTACGTGGCACACATGAGCACGGCCAGCGCGCGCCTGAAGACGATTTCCCCTACGGCTCCATCTTCCACTCCCTTGTCATTCAGGACCACGTGGCCATCGACAAGGCCAGCGATGTTGGAATGCAGGGTGAGGCCAGACAGGACTGCTTTTTTGGCACACAGGTTATCTAGGAGGAAAATGCAATACTCAGGAAGTTGCAAAAGGGAGCATAAGTCTATTGAAACAGCCTAAAATGAAACGGTATTTCAGACACTACACCAAACATTCGGAGAGATGTTTCAATATAATCCCTACCAGGGATTGGCAAATGAGGCATAGCATGACATGGAGAGAACAAATTTCAGACATTTCTATAATTAAAACACTTAGAATTCTTCCACTTATTAACAACTACAAATTGTAATTGTTCCTTTGTCTCTGGAACAAGTATTCTGAGCCTCCAAATATAAAAATGAGAGATCTTTTTGATGAATACATTCATTAGTAAGGAAATGGAGTCTATACTTCTGCTTAAGCATTTCTGACACTACAAGTTTTGAATCAGACGTACAGGTCTTTTTATAAACTTTTTCATCAACTCTCATACACAAGCAATCCTCATCCCAAATAAAATTTATAAAAATTCTTAACATAAATATTGTTACATAACATACCTACTCAATGAGAAACATTACTTGCATCAAACTGTAATCAATTTGTCAAGCAAGCAATACAACTTCATACTGAATGCTAAAACACACTTTACATGTTCACAGCACCACAGGCATATCAAATCAATATAGCCTCCGACAGAAAAAAACACATCATATTCTTTTCCTTTAATACAGATTTCATGTAGAGTCCCTTGCATCTTATTTACTCCTTCAACCTACTTTGTTCCAGTTTTGCTAAAGCTCCCAAGTTTCTCAAAGCAAGAGGAAGCAAAAGTCTGCGCAAGTAATTTTACAGCTCCTGTTCTGAATATAAAATTCTGCAAAAGTTCTGCCTGTAACAACCAACCAGCATGACAAAGGCAGAAATAACCAGCTGTCTGGAGACATGCAGCTGCTGGCATCAGCAAATTGGCCTTTAAAACGAATTTCTTCTTTGAAATTGACAATCCAAACCAAAGCAACAAACCCATTTTCTATGTAACTGATGCCTTGAACACAGCCAGCACACTCCAACAAAATCCACTCAGCTGTTGTCATTCCTTCATTTGATTACCATCTCTATTTGCTATTCCCTGACTAAATCACAACTCTACTAAAGCAAATGCTTACTCACTAAGCATGATGCTAAGAAAATAAACAAAAAAAATAAGCAAACCTGAATGTGGGATATTTTTCAGTTTACTATGTAGTAAGATTGTAAATGTCAAGTATTGCCATGAAATTCTTGCTTCTACCAGTCTGGCAGAAGCAGACCTTGCCTGCATTCCCTGTAGTGCCTTGAAAAAAGTGTAGTTTTTTTTCCAGAGGTAACAGAGTTCTTTTATACCAGTAGCCTGCCCCTATTCCTTTATTGTAGTAGCAAGAGGGATCCTTGATTACACACAGGACTACAAAAGCAAAGATCCTTGGTTTAAGTCTACCTACAGCAGAAAGGTAAAAGTACTTGCATTACACAATACTGTTCTTTACTAGCTTTACCACTTCCATCCTGAGGCTCTAAAATTGCCTGTGTCACTCTGACTCACAGACAGAAGTTTCAAACAGGAAGTCTGAAAGCACAATCAACCTTTCAGCAGCCAATATATACATTATACATATACATATACACACATATATAAAAAGGGGGGTGTGTGTGTAAGTATATTAATGAAACCACCAAAGAAGCCTTCCCTTCAAAAGTCATCATTGTTTCTGAAGATAAAGTGAAATTTAAAAATAAACAGACAACTGAGTTTTGATTTCCTCCACCCATTTGTCTCTGCTAGTTCTTTGCACTAGTAACAATTTATACTGTAGTCAGTACCAAGCAGGAAATGCAGCATTTCATGGAGTTAACTGGTGCAGACCAGGTTGTGTATTATCATTTACTGCAAACGGTGGACATGAGATAAAGGCAAACCCTTAGTTTAAAATTAGATAAATAAATAAAAAACACCCACAAGAAAAAGCCCGTGGCTTACACCGAGTTCAGAAAGACAGACACTACACAAACCTCACTACTCTAATAAAATACTTTATAATTACCCTCTCATGCCACACTTCATGATACAACAGTAAAATATCTGTTCTGTTTCCACCTGTTTTTCAAAGTATTATCTCCAACAGGTTAAGTTAAAACCCGTCAGGTTTCAGCATGATTTTTAGCATATCCTAAAATCCATTTATAACTCTAAGAATTCTGTAAAGCTGTTACCATACATCGCTTCCATAGAAATATAATTTATCTTTCATAAGCAACGAAAGGAACAGAAATAACACTTTCTCTGCATACCAGGCCATTCAATGAATCCTCCAAAAGTCTGTGTTAAGCCTTTAAGCCACAGGGTCTTTTCTATTAGAAGTTTAAATTCCATGGCTGGCAAATTCTGGAGCAGGACAGCAGCAACTAGCACCCACGGGCTCAAAACCATGTTTTCTATTTGCAGGAGCTCCATTTTATAAGCTACGTCACTGACAAATTCTTGGATATCTTCAGATGGCTTTTGGGGAAGATGCCTGAAAAAAAAAAAATGCAACTTAAGGTAAAGAGTTAAGAAAGTCGAATATAAATAACACCCCTCTTTATTTCTTCCATATTGTTCCCAGATCCATAACTTTGCAGTACCCAACATCTGCAGGGTGCTATGTAAAACAGAAGTACAGAGCAAAGCATCAGTAGCTGCATGACAGTACCTGAAGCACAGACCTCCGTACTGATGCTGCACATTTGCTATCTTCAAACAAAATTCAAAAGCGTTACATTTTACACCATGAATTGCAAAAGCAACACAATCCAGTCACAGCTACAGCTCCCTGACACACTGTCACTTAACAGCTTGCAGGAATAATGCAAGTGAGAGAAAGGTGAAGATTTCAAGTGGCAAAAGCACCACATTATCAGGAAACAGAGCTTTGCCCGGTTCATGCCTCACCATTAA
Organism: Tichodroma muraria; assembly: GCA_013390105.1. NCBI lineage: Eukaryota > Metazoa > Chordata > Aves > Passeriformes > Sittidae > Tichodroma > Tichodroma muraria. Next base: position 22,265 of record WAAG01014027.1, on the reverse strand, counting down.
ATTTTAAAGTGGCCTCTTCTCAACACAGGGCAAAACCACACAAGTAACAATTCATATCAGAAACACCCAGTCACAAGCACAATAAGCCTCTGCTCAGACCAAACAGGTTCAGAAGTCTGAACAGTAAGATGGAGGGAGGTGAGAGAAGATGAAAACAAAGTACAAGAGAACATCTTAATGAGTTCACATAGGTGTAGACTCAACCAATGCTTTTCCTGTGCATATACCGTGGAAAGATGCAGTACCTGGGAACCAAATTGTATGGGCACCGATTGATCCTCCCAGATGCCAAGGTTCTAAGGGATACTGGCTGGCCAACGTAGATATGTATGGTACCAAAATTGTCACTCAAGATTCTCCTGGCTTTCAACAACCCCTATGAAAACGGGAAGAGGAAAACTTAAATTCTGGTGCTACAGGGTGTATATACATCCACTTATGCTCTGTTCTTAGGGAATTTACATACAGATGTTGATTCTTTGGGCTTTGGGACTCCTAGGAGTTCATATGCATAGAGAGATTCTTCTAATATCCTCTCATAGCTGATGCTGATGGGAACAAGGTACGTGTCAAAGACTTCACGTTTGAAAAAGGGTTCCATCACAATGCTGAGAAGACCTGCCAATTGGGAAAAAAAACCATGAATCACCTGTCTCTTTCAAAGAGGGAAAAGCAACTGCAATTTAACTTTGAAAAGGATATCTTTGCATTTTAGAAACTGCTAATAGGTGTGCACTATTGCAAGCAGAAGCAAAAGACATTGCCCAAGCCTTAAAACACAGGGTAAATGGAAGCAACACTCTTGAACAGCTATCTGTGCTCTTTTCAGCAGCACTGCCCTGTGCTCATACAGCATCTTCCTTCTAAAGATTCCCTACTACTTTTACAGTTAAAACTACAATATTTCTCTGCTGGCCAGGGGATGCCTATTGTCTAGGAAGAAAAGGGTGAAGAGTTATTGAATTTAGTACGCAATGGGGCAAAGGGAGAAAAAGCAGTAGAGTGCAAGTGAAATGTATTGTCAACCTTTATATGGCCTTGGAACCCAGCTATGGTGTTTTCCATACTCTGACAAACTTCCCCAATTTCTCTCTACTTTAACATCCCTTTCTATCCAAAGGACTTACAAAGCATATTGCCACTAATGAAAACGCTAATAATATTAAAAATTCCAAATAAACATACCAAATTTTGGAGTCAGAGTCTTAGCAGTGCGGCTTCTAGTCCCCTCAAGGAAAAATTCAATTGGGGCATAGCCACTCTTCAAAAGTAAAACAAACAAACAAACAAAAATCTAGTCAGAAAAAAATTTTCTTCTTTATTGCCCACAGAGTTTTAAGTACTTCAAATGTAAGTTGCTCTTTTAATGAAAGACACACATATCTAACTTCAGTCATCTGTAAGCCTACATTTACCCACTGTATTTGCCACTCCATATAGTTTAATTAATGAAAATACTGTGTCATGAGATATGGGCACACAACCCAAAGCAACTGATGAGCAGTAATTTGTTTATCACTTACTGAACTGTATAATAATAATACAGTGCACACATGGTCTTCACCTACAGCAAATCTGAGGTAAAATGCACTTGATCAGATCACCAGGAAGACTTTCAATCACACAGCCATGACATCCTGCACATTTCACATGAGTTGTTCCAATAGAGTATTTCTTAAGAATACATTTTGAGAGCTCAGCAAGTTATTTACCCTTAACATCGTTTTTACATATTCAGCAAACACTGCCCAGTAGAGTCTGTTCCCACCGAAGGAACGTCGCATAAAAAAGGCACCTGCCCTTCGTAGCAGCTCACCAACTATTTTCATTCCTAGGAAATCTGAAAACCAATCAAAGAAAAAACAAAACCACACACTCAAAATTTATTGATTAATATCAGCCAGCAGAGTCAACCACAAAATTTCTAGCACACTGACTACCAGAATACAGAAGATCTCTTTCAAGGATTCCATTGTTGCCAACACATTTATTTGCTTTCAAATTGTCTAGCAAGACTTACATAGACAAGAATGGCATATTATAATATGCTTTCCATTTTTTGAAGCTGCATTCACTTAGAGCAATTTATTTTCATAATATGGCCAGAGTTCAGCCATAATAAAGACTAAGTTTCTGAAGTACATTGTCTCACTGATCTTTAGAAAAAAGCAGGTCCTACTGAATGTATCCCCAGAAGACAAAGAAATTAGGCAGCCAATTACACTATATTAGACCACCTATGATCCTGACTCATCATTTTGGGGGCACCAAACCAGCTAAAATTATTTTAGTTTTTCAGTTTTAAGCAATGATAGTCTATGCTTAACTTGTCAAAATAGGAAAAAAACATTTAATGTTAACAAAGTTCTTATGGAAGCATTTAAAACAAGTCAACACATCAGCTGGCAATGTGCCACTCCAACCTCCTTGCCCCCTCAATCCATGAAACACTGGAGAACAGATATAAATATCACTCAGTCAAATAAATTCACATTTCTAGTTGCAACGCTGACAATGACTGCCCTGAAGATGTTACAGGTGTCAGAAACATCATCCCAGCACCAGCTAGATTCCTGCTAATGTACTGCATGAGGATGTACTAGAGAGTTACTGGCATCTTTTTACCTTCCCTTAGCTAATCCCCACAGATCTATCTGTATGCTTGAAGCCAAGAGATAACTAACAAAGCAAAGGCACTTACCACCTGTATCAGGAGAGTCCACTCAGCATAAGTGCTGCTTTGAGAGTGGGTTTGTAAACCACATCTTGTGAACCTTTAACATGATATGCAGTTATGAAATGCAACTACAACCATAGAGAACTGCATTTTCTCCCGAGGAATTTAAAATAATACACTCATGCAGGCAGCATCAAACTACAAACCCCTAATTCTTTAGGAGAACTTTGACCCTGAAGCACCCAAAGCATTCAAAAAATGTTAATCATTAAAAAAATCCTTGTAAGCTAAGTTAATAGTATTTTAACATACTATTTTGAGGTCCAAAACTCAAAAATTCTCTAATCCAAGTCAGCAAAGGATTACACCAATACCTATTACAACATGTGAGCAGATTGTGAACAATGCACAACAGGCAAACTGCAACATCTTGATTAAGGCAGCTGTGAAACATCGACTTGTGAATCTAACCTGCATCACCCAGATGCAGCAAACTCAAAGACCAGGGAAATCTCACCTTCCATAGCAAACACGTTCTCACAGCTTCTATTAGTCTTCTTAACTTCTTGATTGGAAAAGCAGACTACAGTAAAGCGGTAGGTTCCAAGATCTCTGCTAGCTTACCTGTGCATATTACAGTGCTGCACCAGACCTGAGGTGGTTTTCTGCCTGCTAAGGCCTGTTTGATACCCGCAACTTCCAAGATCAGATTTCCAAGTTAAGTGCTGACAGCATCCAGATTATCAAAAAGCACATTAACTCAGAAGACATTCACTGTTCAAGCCCTCAAGTACTGTTTCCCACAAATATACCGGCTTCATCTGCTTTACAACTAAGTATGCCCAAAATCCTGACCTCTGATATGACCTATCACTTCCCTGCCAGCTCTGTTCTCAGCATGTCACAAAGTTCTGCCAATATTTCAAAGGAATCAGTCATGTCAGAAACAAGTATGAGGTGTTAGGTACTTCATATCTGGCTGTTCTGACTGCACTTTAAACTGGATGAAGTATCACAGAAAGTTCTGCATCCACAGTAGTACCTGGGCAAGTTTTTGCCTGTTACCAGGCTATGAAAGCAAATTCTTCACAACCCTTATCTTTGCCCCAGCCTCAGGTCTACAGATGGGGTACTTCTAGGTGAAGATGCTATGAAAAAAATTCACCTTTGACAGGACTCAACACCAATGAGAAGCTTTCAGACATTGCAAGCACCTCACCCAAGGAAGATTTAACAAGATATATTTGGAGAAGTTAAACACAACTGCTTATAGTGGCAGCTACCAGAGAACGCTACCAATCCTCTGAATCCTGAAAACATTGTTTAAAACATACTTGCCTATTCCTGCAGCAATGACAGGCAAGGCCAAGTCATACGTGTACAACAAATAAGACAGCATCAAAAAGTCTACGTAGCTTCGGTGGCTGGGCAGCAGCACCACGGGATGCTCTTGAATGGCATGTTGCAACTGAAAAAGAACAGTGCAAATATTGTCCCAATATTTAGTGACTGTTGAAATCTGCAAATATAGACCTGCACAGGGCTTAAGGCAAACAAATGCCCATTTGCTTGAGGGTTGTTTCTCTGTCCACACAATCGATACCTTTTCCAGCACAGAATGCATAGGAAATTTGGAGCAGTTGTTTCCAGATTAGCAACCTGAGACCCACAAGCATCACAGGACTCAAAACCTAGGGGCACCCTGTCAAGGGATAGTCTAATTCCAATCCCTTTTGATGGGGATGGAAAACCAAATAGGGGCTGTCAGGACTGACATTGCTGACTTCCAGGGAGCACACTGCACCCTCCAGAACAGCAATATCCTGAAATGAAATAGGGGGACAACAGCTTCCAGTTCCTGGAAACTGAGGCAAACTTAAAGCACCTCCTGCCTCAGAGGTGCATAGTGTGTCACCATTCTCAGTTGTATGAGAGTTTTGCAGAACAGCCAGTCCACTCATCTATGTAATATTATATTTTGATACCCAACTCAGCTAAATGCATTTTTATTTTATAATATCAGATAGAAAACACTCCCTCAGTGGCTGATCTAACAGAATCACAGGCACATGGTATTCCTTACCATAGGAAGCATTTGGAAAAGATACAAAAAGTCCTGATAGCTGTTTGCCTCTAAAATACTTACATATCATCTGTCTTTCCTCCCACATTGACTAAGAAATGCACTGATAAACAAAAGTTAGGGCAGTCTTTTTTTTTTTTTAGAGGGTATTTTTCACATTTGTTATTTGATGATTAGAGCTCTTGTCCAAGTGACTGGTCTGAAAATATTTTAACTTTTTCCTCCCACCAGTACTCACTCTCTGCATTCCTTCTTCATTCACACAAACTCTCTGGAAAAGCTGTTTAAATATTTTGCTCAGAGTGAAGGCAAAAAATCTGACAGTTCCCAGTTGCATACGGTGGCCCATTTCATCCAGGATTTCCATGGCTTCCTCTTGAATAATATCAGGTGATTCTCCCATTTCTTTTGCTAGCTAAGGAGAAACAAAACAGCAGTAACAAGTTGTTCCCTTCTCCTTGCCCATGCACACCATTCTAATGTGCCACAGCTACTATGGGAGAACTACTCCCATAGTCCTCAAGATTTTGTTTCATGTGATAGGCATGCACCTAATCATACAGAATCTGTTTGGTGCCAGCCAACACGATGTAGTAGTTTGGCCGTGATTGGCCAATGTGTATTACTGACATTTGATAAAACCAATGAAAGCGTGGGTACGCCTTTTACGATACACCTTTTTTAAATGCAAACCCGGGAATCATCGCTCTCTTGGTTTCCGGCGAAGGCTCGGGTAAGAGCTCCTGCCGAACATTCTCTGCTCCCCCTCTCCCCACGTGGCCGTCGGGCCTGGGGGGGAGGGGGAAGCAAGTCAGGCTGACCGGGAAAAAGGAAAAAAAAAAGACCGCAGAGCCAAACTGTGAGCTTCGTTGCTGATATCTGGCTGATGGAATTCGAATTTTCTTCTCCTGCAAGCATGGTCGGTGAGAGAGTTTTCTCGGGGCTGTCTTGGAGCCGGGAAGGATCGCGCAGATCGGGCGGGGATGG
>WAAG01014024.1:0-14898 GCA_013390105.1 Tichodroma muraria | reverse complement strand
TTATAGAATCAGATTCTTTTTTTATCTTCCATAGAGTAAGTAAGCTCAATAAATGTTGATGGGTTGTTTATTTTTAAAGCACTGTATATGCATATACATGTAAGTATGTGTATATACAAACATATGAAAATAAATATACACAAATATATTCCAGTCATCTGCCTTTGCATCCCCTAGCACCACTACCTTTTTGAACTCCCAACCCTGTGCTGAACACTGACTGAATAGCCTGCAGTTGATCTCAGTGCGACTGTGCAGTGTCAGAACACTTGGCTGCAAATCAAACAACATTTTCCTTTTTTTTGAGTATTCAGAGAAAGTTTTAAAAGGCTGAAGGTGACATTTTGGCCTTGAGGCTTACTTCACATTGTTGAGATACAGAATTTTCTTCCTTATGCCCCGAAGAAAAATTTCTGAATGGGAAGAACAAAAATAACTTTTCCATGTATACTGATCTCTACACAGGAACAGACTGGCTTGATTCACAGTGGGCACCAATATTGCCTACAGCCAATGGTATGTTTTGAGTTCATTGTGAGTGAATCCAGGTACCATGCTCAGGATATGATTTAGCAGGTTTTATCCACTGCTTTGGAACTTCCTTAAAGTTTTTCTCTTGAAACAAAAGCAGGTAAAGCCCCTTATCCTCATGAATTACTGTCATGTATATAAGTTTGGATGCAGCTATATTCCGCTCCTGCCCTCCTCTCTCTTCCCCTCCCCTCTCCTCTCATCCTATTTGTTAACACTGGAAAAGTACTTGTTACTCCAAGACTGGAAATTTTAAATTTAAGTTGGAACTGAAAGAAGGGAAAGACTGGAACCTAAATCAAGAAAGAGCTCTATAGCTACTTGCAACACTTTTTGCACTGACATAAAGTCCCAAGGGCCTCAAATTTTTTCAGTAGAACTAGAAAGAATTCATTATTTTGTTCAGACAGATACTGCAACTAACTTTAACAAAAGCAACAGATTCGAAGGAGCTGATGTAAATGCAAATAGACAAATTCCCTTTATCTACTTGCTCCTTATCTACTGCCTTGACAGAACTGCTGAGCTTTCACTTTTAGGATGAAGTTGAAGCTTACCTTTCTATCCAGTGTTTTGTGCGGTTTACACAATGCTTGAAGAAATCAGGGTTGGGGATTTTTTTCCCCTTTAAATTCCTCCTTTTTATAAAGTGTGTTTCTTTTTGTAGATATTTTCACTGTTGTGATGTGATAAAATGTTGGTCCAGAAAGATTTAATACATGCATTTATATAAATACATTTCTATTTCTTTTAATTTATAAAACACTGATGAAAAATGTTTGCAAAGAATTAACTAGAAGAACTATGCCGAGGTGTGAAAACAAATCTTAAAGAACCAATCAATGCTGCATACTTATTTAGTAGGTATCTGCAAATTGGTTTTCAGCCTGGATTCCAATAGGATTTTGGATGAATAGGCAGGAAATTTAGTTTCCTACAAGGTTACATTGCTTCATTTGGAATGTCTTCTGGATTTGTAGTATTAGAAGACAACATCCAATAAAACAATTTAGTGTCGCTGCCTTTTACTTCATCAATTTTTTCTTTTCCTGACACACATAAGATGGTCTTGTCTGGACTGCGAACAGAAGAGTGCAATTTAGGTCCCAGTTCTACTGTCTATGGACAGCATGACATACACATTATGACAACACTAATGACAGTAATAGCAGTAGTCCCTACATCACTGGTCAAAACTCTAAAACACTACCTTTGCTCACAAGAAAAAAATTGTTTTGACTCTTTGTTCTAAAGTTGACCAAGACATGAGCTGCAGATGACTAGCTTTTTGTCTTTAACAGGCGTCAGCCTCCTTCAAATGTATCTTAAGCCTGTATACTCTAAATCTGACTGCCTTAATTTCCCTCAAATCTGGAACTTCACAGCTTTACATTAAGTAAATGAGGACATGTATTGGACTCTCTTTTCAAAAATGTTAAATTTTTTCTTCCCTCCATTATCTTATGAACAACAGAGTAATTAAAGCTACAAGTAGACAGGTTCTGAATAGACTACTAATGTATTGTTTTCCCAATAAATATACCACAGCATGAAAGCAGAAAACAATAAGTTCTCCTCTTTACTTTTCCCAAAAAAGCTTTCTTGCATTCCCTTTAGCCCACTTATTTGCATCTTTATACTGAAGTGAGCAGATTGCTCATTGCAATATCTGTCTACATTCTGTCTCATCATTTATATTCAGTGTCTTTCTTCCCATTTGCTACCTAAAAAATTTACATTCCAATTCACTTGTTCTTGTATCTCAAGCTTAGTCTGTAAAATTCAAACTTTGCTAGCCTAGGGCATACTGGCCTACAGTTCAGCATCTGAATACACCCAAAAAGCCTTTGCACTAGTGTTTCCTGCTGATTTCCTTGGTCCTATTACTGTTTGTCTAACTTGGCACATGCAGAAGGATATTACCATTACCTTAGCCTACGGAGCACATAAATGTTGCATCCCAGTATCAGTCCTATGGAAAACAATAAATGGGTCCACATTTATCTAAGACTGAAGTCAATTTTGACTCCTAGTATACATGTGTAGTTATCTGTTCACATGCATATTTTAAGTCTTTTTAANTTATTAATTTTTATTTTTTGATACTTAGAAAGCAATTGTTTTCTAAACCACTTTTTCTTTTCCTATGTAATTGCCTTTGAATATTTATTCAGCAAAAAAGGCAAGAGTACTTATCCTGCATAGAATTTATAATGAAACGTCACATAAATTCACATAGAAATGCCACATAAAATCACACTGGAAAAAAAAATAATTTCAGCTTTTAAAAAGTTTCCAACAAAATATATTTTCATTGAAAAATGCTGTTTTGTTGAATAGTTCTTCAAAAGATATTGGTTTTGATTTCTCTGGATTTTTTTTCCTTGTATCTGAATGAGACCAACAAAATTGATCCATGCTTTCTTTGCACTCTTTTTGTTTCTGTTTTGTCCCCCTTGTAATTGAGAGCAAATGGCTGATATCTGGATTTAAATTTCAGAGCTTGGCTCCATCTTAGAGGAAGACAGGCTTTATATTGGATGTTCCAGAGATAATAATTTTCTACAGGTTAAAGGCTTGTAGGTCTCCTTGACTTCAAAGAGATCTCCAAACTCCAAAAAAAATTGACCAGTCTAAACAAGACACAACTGCTCTTTTCCAACCAGCAGTTCACAGGAAATTGGCAGTGTTGTGATTTGCTATCAATATAATGGAAATGTTTGCTCCATGCACCAGACTGTGATAACAATAAATTAAACATTGCAGAGTTGGATAAAATAGAGGAGCCTAAATTCAGTTATTCTTTTTCAAGTTGTTAGAAGGCAGTGCTTAAAAAACAATACTGGATTGTAAGCATTCTCTTAGGACAGAGCTGGCAAACTACTATCAAATCTGAAAACACAATGCCCACTCTTCCAAACGCCTCTGTAAGTGTGACTCAGATGCAGTCCCTGCTGATGCTAATGCCACTGCCTTCCCCCATCTTCCAACTGATCCCAGGTGGGAAATATGAATGAAAATTTATCACAACTTCATAATAAACTGTACAGGCTCAGAAATGCTTATTTTCTGGCACAGTGTTCACTAAAGGAATGTCATAGACAAAGATTTGTATAGCTCCTAGAGCTAAACACTACGCTTACAATGATTGACCTAGAAAGGAAGGTCAGATACCTTCCTTCCTAGAAAGGAAGTCGATAAATGAGCAGCAATCAGTAGAGCAATGGTTGAGCTGAAAATGGCAATAACTATTTCATAGAATAAACAGATGGATACCCAGTCCTAATTATTTCATAGAATGAGTAGATACCCAGTCATAGCAGATAGATACCCAGTCCTCATATTTACAACCTTCCTAGGGTTAAATTGTGTCTATATATCCAAAGTATTAAGGTAATTTCCATTTTTTCTTGTTTGCTTATCATTACGGTGGTATTGCTCACAATCACACCGAGTGGCTCAGCGAAGCTAGAAATATTTTACAGTAGCGTTCTTAGCGAAAAAAATCTGCATCCATTTACACAGTTCAAGAAGAAATCTCATTTTCCATCAAAATTTTTGAAGCATCCAACTACCTTTTCTAAGCTTTCCCAAGCCCAGCTCCCTCAGCGGCTCCTCATAGGACTTACTCTCTAGACCATCCACTAGTTTTGTTGCCCTTTTCTAGGCTTGCTCCAGCAATGCCATTCCTGAACTGAGTGGCCCAAAACTGAACATAGGATTGAAGTGTGGCCTCACCTGGCCATAGGGTGGTGGCATCAGGGGAACTATCACTTCCCCAGTTCTGCTGGCCGCACTATTGCTGGTCCAAGCCAGGATGCCACTGGCCTTTCGGGTCACTTGGGCTCACGCTGTCTCATGCTCAGCCAGCTGCCAAACAGGACTCCCAGGTCCTTTTCTGCTTGGCTGCTTTCCATACCTAGCTACAGACCAGCTAATCTAGATACATTAATGTTCCTGGTTTTAACCATAGTAGTATCATATCTAAAACTTGCCAAAATTGAGTAAACTCTAAATTTTCTTTAAAAAACCCAAACTTATGTTTCTAAGCACTAGAGGTTAGAAAGATGTCTTCTTTCTTCTCTCCTCATAAAGTTGTTTTTGGATTTTATTATGCAGGCGACAATTAAGAAGTAAGTAAATCAAATTGATGATCTTTGAAATGATTCTTCTCCTTACTAGAACTAAAATTCTATTAAATCTATTTTAGATCTGATTTACACTGGTAACACAAATTTTAAATTTGGCACAATGTTAATATTAACTGGCTTCTTCAGAAGAGGTGAAAAAGTCTTATTCTTCTAATACCACACATTATAAATATATTTAACCTCAGCTGCTGCTCTTGCAGTAATAAATTACAAGAAAAATTATATGATTAACTCTGTAAAAGAGTAGTCAATTATTAGTTATTATATAACTAATATATTAACCTTTTTAGTTATAAAGAAGGTCTTAGGGTTTTTCCCAGGTTTTCAACTCTAATTTTCCATATGTCCTTTTAGTGGAGTTTGGTTTAGAACTGATAATTGAATTTGTCTCAAAGTATTAGTCACTGACATTGCATCAGTGATGGGAAAATTAGCTCTCTTTCTCAACACTATATTCATCCCATTGTTAATAGTCTTTCTGATCTAAATGCTGCTCACTCCAGCTATGTGACAATATATTAAAATGCTTGAAGCTCAATTTGCACTGTTGTCAACACTGAGATAGACAAACTGTGACTGAAAAAAAGTTACTAAAATCAGAAAAACAGATAAACCCATAGCTTTAAAATTAGCGACATCTCACCATAAATCCAATCCTATTGTAAAAATTCATTCACGTCCTTTGCAATTCTCAATGGTGTTATGTTTCTTTGAACACTTCCTGATATAAGGGTTTCTTTCTTCACAGATGCAACTGTAGTTCATTTGTTGTTTAAGAAGCAGCCACACAGGAGGCAAGTATTTCAATTGCTGCTGTATGGACAGCACTAGCCTTTATTCAACAAGCAATCAAATAGTTGCAGGTAGGAAATGTTAAAACTGTGTACAGTAAGTTGAAAGAGAAATACAGTATATGTTTATATTGTTCATTCACCAGATTATTTACTCCTTACACCAGATCCTACAGATAAATGACTAGCAGTCTCTGTCCTCTCTCATTTTTTCACATGAAACGTCCTCCAAAAAGAAGGTTTGGATGACAGAGAATTATTTCCCTGTTCCCTTAAGAGTGCACATCTTGCCCAGCTCTTCTGAGAAAGACTCTCATTTCCTTCCAAAGTCAAAAGATTAAGATTTTGTTTCTGCTTTTTTCCTTTCCAGGCTGAACAGTTTTAATGTAGCAGTTAATCAAACAGTTGTAACAATGCTCATTTTATAGCCCAGCTTGTAAGAAAACATAAATTACTGAAGAAAGAACATTTGACCTCTGTACTTCCACACATCCTTATTCCAAATAGAGAGAATATACATACATACATTCCTGCATACATATATGGAAAAGCAAATGATACCACAGATGTTTTGATCAGTGTCCGATATCGCTAGGGAATTTAAGATGACTGTCAAGGTGACATAAGTGCCAGAGAAACAAAAAGTGAAAATTAATTCAGACTGATGGACTCAGTAGCCTAATGCACATTTTGTGCCTCAGTCTTTTTATGTAACCTCAGTTTATACTACTGCAATGATCACAACAGGATCTTTACCATTCTGAATGTCTGTGGTGTTATGCCCTCACATAAGGGTTGAACTTTCATTTTTTTTCTCACTAAAAGGAGTATTCTTAAGTAAAGTAACATTCTTTGCACTTAAGTGGTTGAGATCTGAACATTTTCCATCCTTCAAATGTCATCGCTCTTTATCTGTAATGGAAAATCAGAACTTTTCTATTAGCAAGTAAATACTAGAATTCAGTTTACTTTCAGAGTTTTGATTCTTCTGTCTTAAACAAAATAGACAAACAAAAAAGAATCATTATGCTAGTCATGTTGGAGCATTTTTAAGGATTGTACTTAATGAAATATGCCTCTTATCAACACATGCATATTTGTTCCTCATTGAAAATTTATACACTGCAATCTTTACATTATGATAATTATTATTCAAATAGATAGTGCATGTATTTTGGCTTCTCTATAAGAATTTATTTTTTTGATTTGTATGATAATAAAAGTTAAACATAACATTTGAATATAGGAGGGCCTGATGGTCTAATGATGTCATTTATCCATATCACAGTGCATTTGTATCAGTTATTATATGTTACAGAAAGACCATAAGGTCTGAAAAAGACAAACTTATCAGGAAATTATTGTGCCATATTTTCATCAGGTCAAAAATAATTTGACCTGAATTATACTCGATTTAAATATTTAGTTTAGCAGAAATTTTCTGCTGAATATGCAGTTTAGGATAGCTATTTAAACATCTGGCTATGAATAACAGAGAGTGGTACTTTAAAACATGCTTCTTAGTATTCATAAAATTTTACTGCTACCATTCAGAGCCAACCTGTCATTATTATACTTGCTATTAACAGACTATTTTAGCTTGTTTATTTTGGAGGATAATGACTTTCAAGGATATGTATTCATCCTGTTGCATAAGAATCACTCTTGTAATTCCTAATAATATTCTTGGGAGCTACTCATACAAATCCTTACTGAATTAGGAATAAAGGCCAGCAAAAGTGAAAATAACATTGAAAGCAATTACTACAGAAGAGTAAAAGGCAGATTTTAGTGCTCAGTGGCCAATTAGCTAATTTAACAGTGTCTTAATATGCACATATAAAATAGTTGTGATTTTCATTGGCATTTCATCTTGTATGCAAGACTATAGGATTGTTAAAAACATAATTAAAATAGGTTTAGAATGATGCATGAAAACTATCAACTAAAGGCCACTAGGAAAGTTTATTTGTTATTTATACTTCAGACATTTCTTATTTTCTCATCTCTGGAAAAACATTCCTTCATAATTCTGCATATTTCTCTCAAAAATATGAAATCAAGTGACCTTTTAGCTACTGTAAATGTCATTATGACCTTTGATGTGAACAAGAAGGAATTGAAAGTTTATTGATTAAATCCTATAAATGTCTAGCAGATTTCCAACGCAAATAAGAGTGGAGTGGAATTGCAGAGCTCTTCACAGTGACCTGACTTTTACTCCAGTCAAAAAGACACACATATGACCAGCCCAGAGTAATTAGTAGGCACAGCATCTCACTGGTCTTAAAAATGACCTTCAATTTTGTTAAACATTTATACTCTTACAGGTATATTAGCAACAAATAAGCCTCCATATATAATACCCACAGCAATGAACTCTACCAGAACTTTTCCAGTTTAAGATGCATGTTCTTTGCATTTGTGTTCCGTCATCACCAACTGATAAATAGAAATGCTACATGATTCATTACCTTGAGGAAAAAAAAAAGGAAAAAAATAACAGACTGGGATTTATTACCCTGTCTAATAATCTGTGCACTCAGTGGAAAACAGCTGGACTTCGAAAAAAAATGGCTGCTCCTCTGCTGTGTATGCAAAGTTTGTGTATGATACAAATTTGTGAAATTATGCCAATCACTAGAAAAGTAAGAGTTTGTTAGGAATTAAAATATGTTTGGGAGAGAAAGAGAGTGGCTGGAAATTTTCTTTAACATTTTCAGAAAGATATATATCATTTTGTCCCATGAATTGCCTGTCACAAGTAGTTTCATTCCATCAGGATCATTACATATCTTTTTCACTTAATTGTTGTTAAATGCTAATTGGCCTATGGAGAAAATCCATTATCATTTGTCAAGGACAAAAATTAAATTTATGTATGAACACTATCAAATCAAAGAAGAGAAAGTCATTAATGTTTTATCATAATTAAAACATTATTTCAGTGCTGTAGAATTCAATATGCTACCTTTTATATCAGTGATATTACAGACTGTGTAGCATCTCCTTGTTTCCCATTTGCTATGCAATCTGAGATGAAGATTGACTATGAAAGGTACAGGATGCCACAGGCTTTATGTGGTTATAAATCTAATTAACGTCAAAATGGTTAAAGTGTTGGACAATGACTTTGAAATATTAATGAATACCTCATTAGAAATATTAACCGTATGCAAACTACATTATCATTTTGGTCCTAACATTGATACAGAGAACTGTAGTGAAAGCACATAGCCATATGAGCAGTTATCATACTTCTCTTAATCATAAAATCAATTGCTTGGGAAAAAAAAGGAAAGTGCTCTTTATGTGTAGTAAGTAACTCATCTGGGTTAAGCATCATCTGAAATACAAAAGGGAAACTATTGTAAAAATGAAGTTAAGAGAGAAGATAAATAAGAGTGGAAGGTTTGACTGGATAATTTGTAGATTTGTGTCTTACTAAAATTATCTTTCACTGACAACCATCCCTAGGTGTACTATTTTCAATATATGTTGCTGGTACTCCAGATAGACACATAATCAGACAATGTAACACTTGCATCCCACACACTCCATTCTCCATTTCTTTCTAGGGTTGGAGGTAACTCAGCAAAGCACCTACTCAAACTGATTAGATGAAAGAAAGAACTTCATCCCTTAGCTTTGCTGGGAACTAGTTTTCAGAATACAAGGAATGAATGATCAAATTTGATGAGTAGGACAAAAATTAGAATGCTGGTGTCAGAACATGGTGTCATCTTCTAGATAGTAGTCCAGGGCTCATTGGCCTTTAAGACTAAGGTGCCTTGTGGGGGTAAAACAAAGCTGAAAATAAGAAGAGGAAATAATGATACTGAATCCTCTATTTTCTAATATTGCTCTTAATTCTATGATATCTTTCATGGCAAGGAGAAGAAAAAAGGCCAACCAGATGAAAATAATTTAAAAGAGTAGGATAGGATACACAGAGCAACAGGAAGAAATGCAACATAAGAAGTGTAGCATGATTGTAGAATAATAAGAACAGAGAATGGAAAAATTTTGTTTGAATGTGTGGACATTAATTGGATTATAATTGTATGGTATGGAAATGATAGGATGATGTGATATGATGGCTTCATTGGAAGTAAGCTTATTTAGGGAAGGCAATTTAAATACTTAACAAATATGTGACTGAAAAGTTCAAAGGTATCAAATCAAGAAGAAACCAAAGCGGTGAATCTGAATCCAGCTTGCACCAACTCAACCGTGGTGGCAGAGCTCACTCCCCTGCTACTACTTCCAAAATAGGGGAGCCCAGGTGTTGTGACTCATAGTTTTTATTCTGTTAATTTATTGTTAATGGATTTAATGCTGATGGTTTGTTCCAGCACTTTCCACCACGTCCGACCCGAAGTTGGTTTATCCCTAAAGCCCTAAGTAGGGTTTATGCCTAAAAAAACCCCACACATCCCACATGTGTTTTATCCTAAAAACACATAAAGGGTGTTTTATCCCAAAACAGCCTTTATGGTGTTTCCCTGCCCTTTGTTCCATCCCTTTCCCTATCAATCATTGTTACACTGTCCCTTGTTCTGGCTCCTTCTATGTCGCTCCTGCCTGGAGCCAATCCTTCAAGTGTTCCTCCCCCTGGGCATTCCTGGCTGACTCCCTTTCCTCGAGGCCCTGTTGGGGAATGTGACCTGGTTTTCCACCCCACCTGCTGCAACTGGCTTCTGGCCAGTGACTTGACCCTCCCCACTCTTGCCCTGGTGCTTTTCCATTGGTTTATGATTTGTACCCACCCCTGGAACTGTGACAGTTTTTAAACCCAAGCAGGGTAAGTGCTTGGGGCTCTCTGTGTTACTGACCCCTTTGGACAATAAACCTTTCCTGCTGGAGCCTCAGAACAGAGAGCCTCCTCCTTCGCCTGCCCCCTGTCACGGCTGGAAGACAGTGCACCATAGAGCAAGTGGCTCCTGGCAAAACCTACACCTCAGCTCTTCCCCACTCTGGGCGTGGTGCCAGAGTCTCCTAGAGTTAGCCCAGGCTCCGGTGGGCCACATCACCCAGGTAAGTGAGACTGGGCTGGTCCCTTGCCTCAGGCAGAGGTCACAAGCCTACTTCAGGCTGAGAAACAGAGAGGAAATTCCAGTAGTGTGTCATTATGACAATGAAGTGGGTGATGAATCTTAGCTATACTCTCCCTTCATTCTCCCAAATAAGACAAACCCACAGGTTTTGTATTAATGGCTTGCAAAAGGACGCAGGTAGGTAAGCGATGATATCGAGAGAGAGGAGCACTGTCCCCGCCACTTGTTACTCAGTTACCCAGACTTTTGATAACACTAATTCTCTCCATTGCTTTAAGGAAGTATCAATGAAACTCTAATTTTTTCTACTTGAGGCAAATATTTTTTGCATCTTAATCATTCTATTTTGCTTTCTTTTCTTGATGGGGTCGTGAAAATAAAACTAGCAAATAGCCCATGAAAACAGCTATTGAACAAACAATGCAAGACTGAATGTGGGTGAATAGAAAAGTGAAGTTAAATTTCTCTAAATTTCTTTCCTGGAGAAGAGAAAGTTGTGTGATTCTCCCCCTCTACTCTGCTCTTGTGAGACCCCCACCTGGATCACTGGGTACAGGTCTGGTGTCCCCAACATAAGAAGGACAGATCTGTTGGAGCAACTTCGGAGGAGGGCTGCAAAGTGGATAAAAGAACACCCTGCCTAAGAACACGGGCTGAGAAGGTTGAGGCTGTTCAGTCTGGAGAAGAGAAGGTTACATGGAGAACTCATAGCAACCTTCCACTATCTGAAGGAGTTTACAGGTAAGCCAGAGAGGGAGGGTTCATCAGGAACTGTATTGATTGGACACTAGTGCAATGAGTCATGGGTACAAATTGAAAGTGGGGAAATTTAGATTAGATGTTAGGAAGAAATTCTTTTCTGGGAGGGTGGTGAGGCACTGGAAAAGCTTGCCCAGAAAAGTTCTTTGTGCATGTGGGTTCTCCATCCCAATTAGTGTTCAAAGCCAGGTTCAATCCCACACACTCCTATTGAGAAACTGGTCTAATTGGAGATGTCCCTGTCCATGGATATCCTTTAAGGTCCCTTCCAAACCAAACAATTCTATCGTTCTATGAAGTTAGAGATTAACAATGTAAATCTTACATAGAAATGAGCATTATTTTGTTAATTAATTGATAAGTATTGAAAGGGAAGAGGAAATTAAAGAGTTTTAAAGAGAGGTTTGATGCTAATGAAACAAATATCCAATAAAAAAGACAGAAATTAACAGACTGTAAAAAGTTTAGTTTTTTTAAAGACATAAAAAATATTTGGTTTGAGATTTTTGGAGGCTTTATTTAGATTTTGTTTTTTATTTTGGTTCAACTGAAAGGCTTAGAGATAGAGAAGAAGTCACTTAGTCAAAATAGTGTGACCTGAAGACCAAAGAAGTGAAACTAAACATGTAAGTGTACAACACTGGAAATAAAGCAAAGATAAAGCAGTGGTCCTGGACAAAACACTGAACAATTGATAAAATGTAGCTGTCTGGGCAGTTATGATTTTAATGGGAAAAGAAATTGCTTAGAAGAGGTTGTTGCATAGACTAGAGAAGATGACACAGACCTATGAAAAATTAAAAGGTCCTCCCTTTCAAACCTATAATATTGCTAGAGTGAGAGTATTAACTTTTGGAAAGAACCTAAACCTGGTAGTCCTAATCAAAATACAAGAAGATACGTGGATCCAATTCAAAAGCAGATGCTTCACAAAACACCATTTTCACAGACTCTGAGAGTACTTTGCTCATAATGTCAGAAAATGTTAACAAATTATGTTCTTATTTAATTGCTGTTCATCTAAGTCACCTTTAAATAAGTGAGGTAGTTAATGAGGTTGGGAAAACACCAAACACAAATCATATCAATGCATGTAAATTGGGATTTGTGCATACAAAATAGATAATTCCAAGGAAAGGAATTATCTATTCCATTAATAATAATGGATAAAAATGAATAAGTATAATGCTTTTGGAACCTCTTTTCCCACAGATATTTTCCATGTCATTCTGTTCCTTTTTGGTGGCTCCTGAGCTTTAGTCCTAAAAGTACTTAGTATGTCTGTATCTTTCCATTTGCTTCTTCCTCCCAAGAGGGTATTTTATTACTTTCATTCCAGCTCTGAGCAGAGTAGTACTTTTTGAAATCTACCACCACCTCTTTATGGGTGTTTAAGCAGGATGACATGCAGTGTTATGGAGCAGTGGAGGTGGCAGCCATCACTTTGAAATCTGAGGTTACAATTCAGAGCCCACAGTGTACAACAGTATCAGCAAGGTTGGAGCATTTTCTCCATACCAATATTGCAGTTGCTTCTCTGACCCCAGGAAGTTGCTCATCAGATCAAATTGCTTATTTTCAGGGTTTAATTCTAACCTAACTCCTTTCTATGGCAATTATTTTCCTTATCACAACTCACAATTACTGTGAAAACATTCTTCTGAAATTGGTTTCTGTGCTGCAAAATAAGCAAAACTGCTCAATTGTTTTAACAACAAAAACATTTTTTGAGGAAATTTTGTCACCATTTTCAGAAACATTCAAATCTGTAAATTTTCCAAATTAACTGAATGAATTTGAAATGGAAGTATTCTAAGTGCATTATGAAGATGTGATATGCTTGTTTTATCTTGTTAAGCAGCAAGTTTTACTTTTCAATGTCATTTATATTACTCATGAAATGAAAGTCAAGTGGAGTATAGTTAAAAAAGTCTGTAGAGCATTTTCAAAATGGCCAGTCTTCCATGAAGAATCAGATTTTTCTTCTGAGCAATAAAGGCTATTAATATACAACTTGGGTGTGCTTATTAGTCAAGGAGTCATGAAAGTTTTAGATTCTCATTAGAGAGACAGTCCAGTCCAAAAATATCTGTACCTTGCCTGCCCTTTCTCCTTCACTAACAGAGTTGAATCTTTTCCTAGTTAAACAGCAGCTAGAACTCAGAGCAGGCTATATGTTTCATCCTGGCCCACTAATATTTATTTCTGAGTTCTTACACAGTGTTCTCTATTGTTGTGAAAATATTCATTCTTCCAGCATCATTTCTGAAACCTTATTTCTTTAACAGTTTGCCTCATCACTATACTTACAGAAACACACACATATTTATACCAAAATATTTTTGATCTGGTCCCTTAGAAAACCTATATCTTCAAAATATATCAATATTAAATACTGCAATTAAACTGTCTTCTTCTGTTAAACACTTTTCATTATTCATTTGTGTGGTTGAACATGACATAAGTTCTTGAACAGTCATTGCGCATCTTAGTCCAGCACACTTCCAATGTGATGAAAATACTTACCACATCCTAGGTTTGCAAAACTATTAAAGGGAATCATTGACTTTTACTTGCAGTTCATTTGATTTCTTGTAAAAGAGTTTAAGTTACAATGACATTTGTCTTTGCTATTTCAAGGAAAAATTATTCAAAATGTGACTACTCTTTATTCTTTTTGGTTCTTAACTTGTGACTCCTAGTCCATACAGATGTCTTTCACCCAAGAAGAGATGGCAGAGTGAAAGCTACCTACATGATGAACCTGTAAGCAGTCATGGCTTTCCTCATCTATATGTCATGCCACAGCTCCACTGGACTCTCATAATCATTTGCATGCACAGTTCCATCTTCATTCCAGTGGCTTATAGCTGCGTGTCTGGAGTGCATGTACCTTGTGATCATAATTATGGTTAGGTGATCAGGCATTACAGAGAATGTGGAAATTAATTCCTTTTTCACTGTAAGCATGGCTCCTCCTAAGAGCTGATGCCATTGTATCATTCACACTTGAATTTTCTTTCAAGACACCACATTGCAAACTTGAATTATTATTGATCATCTTTTTCCCTTGCACTGAGTATATTCTGTCCCTGTATGACAATTAAGTGTTGTCAGCAGGGTGTGGTACTGCTGTGTGTTAATTGCTACACAGAGGGATAACATCTCTTGTTTCCTGTCTTTCTTACTGACACACTATGTGCTCCCAGTTGGAATAACAACAGTTGAATGAATGGCAGCTTACTTTCCTTGAGAGTAATGAGTCCTATACCTACCTTGAGGGTCATGAGAGAGATTGAAAACATGCTACAAATATCATCCCTTTCACTGGAAATTTCTGCATCCCCATGTGTGCAAGTACTGAAACTCTTTAGATCTTCCTGCTGTACGTTCAGCATAGGGAAATAAGTACTCTTATTTCTTAAAATTTTTCCTCTACATTATCATTTGGCCTGTCTTTGTCCTGTGGTCCAAATTCCTTTAGTGCTACTTCAGTTCCTTGTGCTGAATCATTGATATGCAATTTTAATTCCCTTTCATGGAGAAATCAAACTGCCCTCCTTAACCTGGATGCACAGCACCTGAGTTAAGTGTCTGTCTTTCAATTAA
>WAAG01014021.1:26201-48339 GCA_013390105.1 Tichodroma muraria | reverse complement strand
ACTGAAATCCCAGATCATACCAATTTCCTTAGCAGTACTGTATATGCAGATAATATTTATAGAAACCAGCATCTCTCAGAAATAGGCATTATGTTAATTAAAATGTGTTGTAGCCTAAGATTACGTTTTATTAATTCCTGTTTGCAAGAAGGTCATGTCTAATGATTTCCTCTTGGAGTTACTGGTTTTAGCAATCAGACCATTAAAGATTTGGATTCTTGTTCTACTTGTGAAATTACTCAGATTCTTGCAAACACAAGTGCTAATTCCCTGATTATTTGGTGTTCTTTTTAAGTTTTTACCCCAGTGGGATTTTCTTTTTCTTGAGAGAAAACAGCTGCACATACAACATCAGGAATTGTAACTAATTTTGCATCAGTCCAGAATAAAAGCCATGTGTTCAGAAAACCAGGATACTCCAGCATTCAATATACCCAGGATAGATTACTGTAAAAGACCAATACTGTTCTCAATTGCATTATCACTGCATTCAATGCACAATTGCAATTGTGCTTTACAGCTGGCACAAATATACAATTCCTTGTGAATAATTAATGTTGAATTACACTTTAAATGCATATTTAAGGATTCATGACATTTTACAGAAAATCACGTATGCAAAGCTCTCCCAATGAATGAGATATGAATTAAAAAATAACCACCACCTTCACTTTAATGCCTTGGGGAGTGGGAACATCTTGACCACTGTCAAAGGAGTGTATTGAAATCACATCTTTTAAAGCATTTTATAAGCATGCAGAAACTCTAGAGAGAACATCAGAGGGGTCAGACGGACAGGCAGAGGCACAAAGAAATGTGACCAGTTTATCTGTTTCAATAAAAGGCAGTGCAGTTTGTCCTGAATCTGTTCAGAATGCATCAGGGTCTAATATCACTAGTAGCACTAGCACATAACACACAGCACATTCCACCCTTCTAAGTAATAGTAATATAAGTTTCAAATCCTTCTAAGTAATATTAATTAATCCCATTGCTGACCTGAGTTCACAGAGGGATCGAACCCAAGGCAGTCAACCAATTAAACACCAGTGGTCAGTGCTGTGGAAAATGGGGGAGGAATTCTGGAACTTCACACCTATTTTGCACATCCTAAAGATTACCCAGTTCAGTTCCTCTGAATTTTGGGCAATGTGAGCACCTGTGGTGATTGAAAGCATCTTGTGGAACCGGCACACGCTGTGTTTCTGTGTCCTGTGGGTACTTTTAAAGATGCTGCCTCCTCATGTTCAGACACAAGCTTAGCTGTCCCTGGTGATTAAGGCAATATATTGGCACAAGAAGTGTAAATATCTGTAATCATGTCTCACCCGAGGTGCCTGATGACCTGAGAGCAAGGAGCAGGTACCCCGTGAAAGCTGAGGAAAGGGCTTTCGGACAGGTATGGGGGAGCAGGAGAAATGCAGCTCCTCCCTAACACAATAAGGATCAGGACAGATCTCCAGCATTCTTTGAATTTTGCTAGTTTTACATGTCCTGAATTTGTTCTACAATTTAAAATTCCTCTAGTTTTGACATTTGCCTAAGCAAGAACATCATCCCTAGCACCTGCTTTTGAGCCCGTGAAGGAAAGTCTCTCAGTGAAAGTAGCTGGCATCCAAAGAAGCAGCAGATCAGTGTCAGAAAACTTGATCAACTTCCTGCATTCCTGTTCCCTTAAGAAATGAGTTCTGAAAGGCTTCTTCAAGGAACAAGGAAAACTGTTGCATACCAACAGTCACAGGCAATGTTTTCTAGAAAACTTTAGGCATCTACTAAGGCTTTATTCACATAAAGAAATCTCAATGTAAATTCATTTAGCAACTTGCCTGGTGAAGGGCTATACTCCTCCTGTGAGGGCATGTCAGTTTATTTAGACAGCCTGGAAACCCAGATGCGTTGTTCTTACCAAGAGCAAGGGCACACGACTGAGGAGGATCCGGCTGTGGCAGCCGTGCAGTTGCAGCTGAGGCAAGCTGAGGGCACAGCTCCAGCTTGTTACCAGTCCCACGTGGTCAAAGTGCCCTTGCCAGCAGCGCAGCAGCAGTGAAAAGATTTGAGGAGCTAAACAGCATCTCCTCTTTACCTGCAAGCAAAAAACAGTTGCTTTTCTTTCCCCAAGCCTCTAGTTCGGCTTTTCTCAGTCCTTGCAGGTGACCTGAAGCACTCAAACGTTTCTCTTTCCACCTGCTATCCCCTTCCTCCCTCCCCTAACCTGACCTGAAGTAAATCCTGCCTTCAGACTTGACCCATAGGTTGAAGCATCTTCCAAAATCAATGCAGTTGCAAAATGTACAATTGTTATCTGCAGTCTATTCTACAAAGCTTTGATAACATACTTTGCCAGATTAGAATGTGAAAAGAAATCCGTATCTTATGTGGCCACATTGGCAAAATGACAGAATATTTTGTTGGCTTACTTGGTGGCTTTCAGGGAAGTGGGGAAATAAACCCAGGAGAAAAACTTCCCTGTGTGACATGCTGCATCTTCCATATGGCCCTCTGCTATCCTGGCTGCACCAGCACAGGCAAACTAATAATACTTACAAGTGTGAGATATGCAGGCTTCATAACAGCATTCCAGTGGGAGTAATTGTAACCAGTTTTGAGACAGAGCTTGTCAGGTTTGGGAAAGAGACTGAACGCGGTTGCACCTGCGATAGCAGAAACCTGGATGCAATGATCCAGCAGGCCTTACGTTTCAAAGTAAAAACAAAAAACAACAAAACAACAAAAAACAACCAACTGAAGTTCTGGAAAAAAAAGAGCCAAGCCTCAGAAAGAGCAGCAGCAGAACAAAGGTGGTTACACATTAGCCAGCACACGTGCTCCTGTGTGGCTGGACTGCTGGAGCTGCCAGAGAGAAGAGCACGAGCCAGCAGGGCCGCGGCAGTCACTGCCACGTAATAGCTCCTCTGCCACACAGAACAAATATCTATTTCAAAGCAAGAAAGGAAAAAGGAAAAAAGAAGCAGCCTTTCTCCATCCCCATTCTGTTTCCCAGACACCCAACCATCTTTGAAAAAGGAGGAGAAGGGAAAAAATATTTTCAGGGGTGGCAATGCATCCACAATTCCTAGCAGCAGGTAAACTGAGCAGGCTTGTGGTGCTACAGTGACCATAGGGACTTTAATTGCACTCAAGGTGCTACTAACTATGTGCCATGAAAACACGTGCTGGGAGATCATTCCTATTTGGAAGAGTATAGAAAGGCAGGAGAGACCAAAAGCAAGAAAAGAGATGGAAAGTAACTTGTCCAAAGGGTTAGTCAACACTCAGAGCAAAAGCAGCCTCACAAATGTGCGTGAGGCCAATGCCCTGTCTACTGGGGAACCTTTCTCTCTGCCTTTACTGCCTCCACCTCCAACACTTCAAACAAAAACTATCCAGTGGCAGTCCACTTCAGCCAGGTTTTGGTGGTTCTCAGGACCCAGGGGTAGATGCAGAACAAGGCAGAGCCTCTGAGCCAAGGAGCAATACATGGCTCACTCTGCACAGGGCGTAACCTCAACGCAGCCTTTCTAGGGAGAGAGGGCTCACAGATCCCCAGCAAGGAGTTGCACAGCAAAGTATTTCACAGGCCTGCAGGTGGAAAAGGGAAGAGAATAATGGATCCATTCTAAGTAACAGTCTTCTACATCTTAAAAACCTGCTTGCAGATTTGGGAAATTCTGCAAAATGGGGAGGAGCTTCTTGCTTTGAAACGAGCAATATCTCTGCTGTTTCCCTTGCAAAGGGAACCCACCTCCTTGGCAGCCTTCTGCAACTTGCCTTATCATTTCCACTGAATGAGATTTCAAATCTCAGGCTGAAAAGAATTACATGCAACTTTTATAGCTGAATTAAGACCACCCAGAATTGCTAGCATATCTGAAATGGGGTAACACAAGAATGGGTACACTGTGGAATATTTGTGAAGTTTGTTTGTGCTTTATTGAAATTGCTTTGCAAAACAGTCTGATTTACATTTGGTGGCATTTTTCATCTAAGAATATTATTGGCATAAGTGTTTAGTATACGCCTGCCAAAAAAACCACAACAGAAAATTAACATGCAAGGCAAAGAGCAAAAGACCAGTTCAAATCCCTTTGGGATTTTCTTAGGAATCAAAAGCCACTTGGAGTAA
The DNA here is from genome assembly GCA_013390105.1 of Tichodroma muraria. NCBI lineage: Eukaryota > Metazoa > Chordata > Aves > Passeriformes > Sittidae > Tichodroma > Tichodroma muraria. The sequence continues at coordinate 44,216 of WAAG01014021.1, read as the reverse complement.
ATATTTGCCAGCTCAACAGTTTGAAATGTCCTATACACATCTCTCTAATACCCTCTGTAATAACTGACAGAGCACAATACCTAGAAAAGATGCCAGCACATCACAAATATGAGGCTGTTGATAGGATTAAGCATAATCCTGTCTCACCAATGAATAAGGAAAATAAGAAATGGAACTGTGTAGAGTTGAATAGCACTGAGTCTAAGATACACTTATGACAAACATCTGGTGATTTTTGTGCATGACAGAGCTTCACTGAGAAGGTCATGCATGAATTCTGAAAAAAATGGCATTATTACTGAGGAATACCAGGCAAAGCAGGAAATAATCTTTAATTAATTTGTGAGGAACTTTCATTTGGCAGACACAGTCTGCCAAATAAAGACAGTAGTTTTCTTATTAAGCTGATAAAATCGACCAAAAGTGAAGAAATCCCACAGTCAAAAGGCATTAGAACAATGGATTTTTACTAGGAGATGTAATAGAAATCCACAGGGAATCCTGGCAATGCTCACCAGGCTTTTTCTCCTGAAATCAAAGGTATTTCTGACAGAAAAAAGAACAAATCTTTACATTTTCTGCTTTTCTAGATTTTGACTCAATATTTGATCTCAGAGAGAGTAAAATGCAAGCAGATTCAAACTTATTCATTAATTCTAACAATTCAAAGTACTGCACTTTGTCTTTTCTTATCGCTATTATTGTCTTTGTAATTTCATTTCCAGTTGCCACCTCCATCTCCCACCGGCTTGCACAGGTATTAAGGGATATTTCTGTCATTTGTAAAATGCTGGGGAAACTCGTGATAATAGGCACCTCATAAACGTAAGGTGTTATTTTAGTGAAACTGGGACAAACTGCTAGTTTCAAACATAATTGGCTACAATGGAAAAACTGGAGCATCTGTAGAAAACTGGGCCATGGTACGTGTGAGGTGCTAATATTTATCCTAATGTGGCAGCTTTGTCTCAGTTCACAGGAGCTCACCCCTATGCGCTGAGGTGTGCGAGCAAAAGAGCGTTAAAAGAATTTTATCTCGATTTGAAAGTGCTTCCTGGGAACAGGAAGCAATTCAGCAAATCAACGTGTTTGTTTTTCACATCCACAAGCCAAAATTTAAATCTCACTTAAGCCTAAAGGGAAACAAGTTGGGCGATTTCAGCGTAATCCCTTCAGAAATGTATTCTCTTCACAGGAACACTGCTCAGCACAGTAGCAGCTCTGTGCAGAAGAAGCCTCACACCGAAACATTAGAACTGCTACAGTTTAGGTCAAGAGGGAGAGTCTTTCTGGCAGCCTTTATAACCATATCCTATATAAATTCATAAATAATCTTAGCATATTGACATCCTGGAAAGGAAATATGGAAAACCTGCCTAGGAGCTGCCTGCATTAATCTTCATTCTATCCTGTACTGGCATCTTTCCCAGTTTCCTATGCCCAAAGTTCACAATGTCTGTTTTTAAAGGAACGCACTGATCTTTACAGAGAAGAGCCCAGAAAGCCTGATTTGCTACTAGTTTAAATTTTCTATATCCTCTTTTCCTAAGACAAGTAGGTTCTGAAGGGCAGCTTCTAATGAGCCAACAGAAAACAGCCTTTATGTGAAAAAATTTGGCATGCAAATCGGATGACTAAGGAATGTGGATTGATCGCCCCACTGGGCCTTATGGAGAGAGAATAAAGTAGCAGTATTCCATGGAGCTAAAGCTCATGGTCCAGTCTCACTAACATGGACCAACACTGGCCAACAGTCTTGACCATGGGCTCTGAGCAGCAATGCAGGAGCTGGGCCCAGTGAAAATCTCAAGAATGTTTTCAGTCTGCAAACTTCTTGCTGCTGCCAGCAGTGATTCTACCTTTGTGAAGCAGATTTCAGACTCCACGCACCCCCTCTGAGTGAGGAAGGGAGAGGTGAGATCAGAGCCAAGCAGCTGATTGATATCTGCAGTGCAGACACATTCGTAAAGAGGTTCCTGGAAAAATAAAGTACTGCATGCTGTGAGACAAGGAGGTTCAAGGATTTCTGTGCAAGAGAACCACTTCACTCTTCCAGGAAACTGTCACAGCAAAACACTCCTAGTGGATATGCAGGTCGACTGGCAAAACAGGGCTCATGTAGTCATCAGAAAAACAGCCTCCCTCTTGGTGAAACAGGCTGACAAGACAACAGCCTAAGTTGCCATGGTACCTGTTTCACATGTGGGTCTCTACCACAACTTTAGGAGCCCCTAGGAGTTCACCTCTCTTCTCAACAGAACATGAGCACACCATCAAATCTCATATATTATATACCTCTGAGCTGTCTGCTGCTCTTAGAAGTCGAGAGTCCTGGCACCTGGGTTTGGGAGGAGACTGCCCTGGTGTTGCTAAGTCCCCAGCTCCCCCTCTGCTGGAGTGGAAACCCACACAGTGCCAAGTTTCCTACCAGCACGTGCACTCCTTACATCCCCTTGAAACCCCTGGCAAAAGGAGTGGGACTTGCTGAGGGGTCCTGGTGAGAAGATGTGCTTGTCATGTTCTCTATCTGAAGAGACTGTGGCAGCAGCTCAAGGGGAGATGTAACACAAAGCCTGGTTTTGGGGTCTATATATAAAACTATAGGGACACCTGACATGATCAACCGTGTCTATCATTATGCCTACCTCTGACTACCCCAAAATGTCTTTCCAAGATCTTACTTCTTCCTTAATGGTGATGGTGATAATTCATTCTGGGTTACAATGAATACAGTTTCCATACTAATCAGCTCCAAGGTTAGCAAAGGATACTGCTTGCTGTTCTTGCTTATCTAAGCTAATTTATTGAAATTAAGTTAGTTTACCTGCTGACCTCTATGAAATTATTCAGGGTATTCCTCAACAATCCATGATATTAGTCTCTGGGAAAATCAGCAGCAGGAGATAAGACTAATACCTTCTAAAACCTTTCTAAGCAAAGCTCTCCTGTAGCAAGGTTTCTACCCTATAGCTCCTGTCATACACAGCACATACTGTGCTAATGGAGATGCAACACTAGCAGAGATTCTAGGTCAAGTTTCACACACCTCCAGCACAGCTACTGTGGATCTAGGCTGGGAAATTTGAAAGAAGAGTTTGTACCTCGCTGATGGCGTGAGGATGTGAGGACAGTGTGAGATGACCACCTAAATTAAATACAATGCAATTTCCATGCACCGGAGATCAAGAATACCTTTGTTTCTAACATTTTGAAGTTTTTCCTCTGATGCATGCTCGTAATTCCCACTGATATCTATAATACAATCCATGCCCCAATTCCCATTATCCTGGCACACTGCTCTCAGTGACAAATGACAGAGAGGATGAAGACAACAATAAAAGGGACATTATTAAGGCAGGTAAAACTTCCCACAAGAGTAAGTCTTAAAATATGAATGTTAGATGAATGGACACAGAAACCATTCGCCTGAGGTTGCCTTTATTACTCAACTGTATGATATCTAAGAAGAAGATATTTCCACTGCTTTGGCAAGAGGCACAGCCTGTGTTTGCTCCCTAAATACACTTGTTCATAGCTTTCCCTCATTTTTATACAAACACGAGGGGCTGGTCTAGCCAAAGTTTGCCCCACCCCTTCCCCGCTGTGGCTGACTCAATTTGCAGTTTGGCTTTATGAGCTGTGCATAAGAAAGTAAAGACACCATGTCCAGGCTGCTCCTTGCACTTCTCCTGCTCCTTCTCCCACCCCGCCTGGCCCTGCTGCACAAATGACAAGCAGCTAGAGTAGGTTCAGCACAGAGAACTCCATCTTGAAGGCATTTGCCAACAAAGCCCAATGCCTGCTTCAAGCCTCTGGTGTTATGAAATAAAGGAGTCACAGCCCAGCACACATCCCTGCATTTTGGGCATTGTTTTGAAGTGGGATATACAACACAGGATTACCAACATCCGTCTTCAAACCTGGGTCAGTCCCCAAAACTAACAGTAACAGCTTAGAAATGTTTTGATTTAAAAAAAAGTCTTTGTTTGCTGATCCTTGGTGCTCTCCAGCCTTAGGTTCACACTCCTGAGACCCTAATCACCCTCAGGAGAACTGTAAGCGTTTCATTTTCAGACAAAATCTGGCAGTCTGGCCTAATCCCATGACTCGAGGCTGCTAAAAGAAAAAGGGCGGGGGAAGCATGGAGAAGAGCATTAAATACATAATAAAGCATGAAAGCTACCAATATCCAATTCAGAATTGTATTCTACAAAGGTAGCAGCCAAAATTACTCTATTTCTAAGAACTATTCTAACACAGCAGAAAGCAAAGTTTAATAAAACCCCTTAGGTCTGCATTTCATTTGTAAACGTTCTGTCAGGGTGAAAGGCCAGGCAGAGACCTTAACTTCATCTGTCACTTGACATTTTTGGAACATCTTTGTTACTGAAGGACCAAAATTTTGCAGCAGTGAAATTTCAATGTATGGGAATGGGAAGCAAGGGCAAAGGGAAGCACATACAGACAGAAGTTCATGCAAGAGCTGCCAAACACAAGCAGAGTAGTTCCAGAATTTATTTCACTCTACTCTCATCCCAACCATGCAACAAAACAGAGGAAGGATATCTTATGATGGCCTGGAACATCTGAGTACAGTTCCCAAATATTTCATAAAGTTTCTGACTGAGTTGTCATCTTACAAATATACAAAGGAAAATAATGTTTCCCTTTTTGCACTCTTCTGTCCTTTTTCTTAATTTTGTGAATCTGCCTCTTAATTGAGATGAGCTACTTAGCAACAGGAAGCTCTGATTTCAGCAGGGACCTGTAGCTGCTGTAACAGCAAATCATAATCTGAACCAAATCCCACCTCAAACCTTTGCAAAAAGTTCAGCTCTGGATCTGCCTTTAGGAGCAGGAACACTGCTGTAAACAGCCTCTGAGCCAGTTGTGAGCAGACATCCCGCAGCTCCTATTCTAGCAACCTTTAGCTTTTTGACTAAAATACTTAAAGAATCTAAAAATACAGCATGAAATAAATCACGCTGCCTAAAATTCTACATTCCCTCCCCTCAAATTTTATGCCTTTTATTCTGAAATGGAAAAATGGCAAAAGCAACAATGGAAGGGTGATTATTAATCTTTGATCCTGAGTCACTTTCTCTTACAGAGCCCTATTCTTCACCTCAGGAAGTGCGATACAGGAGCACTCCCACAGCCTGATTAAAGGTCCAGGTATGGGGTCACACAATGCACAAAGAGAGCTGCAGAGTTTCAGAGAGCAACGTGTACTTAATGTGTGACTAAAGGCAAGCACGATAAAGAACGCAATAATGAACATTCCTAATGATTGCCATAGCTGTGAAACTGCCACAGAACTGTTTGAGGTAATTGTGGTGAGAAATTGAGTCGTTTGCTAAGAAAGAAATGGTCAAATCTCTTTTCCAGAGTGCTGGCCTGGGTGATTACAAAACAGAACTTGCTGGGAATGCCAACTTGCTGGAAAATGGCAGTGTGCCCTCCTCAATCGAAAACAGCCAAAGGGACCTAGGTTTTATTGGCTCACCCGAAAGCTGAGGAATTAGAATTGAAAACAAGCCAGGTGAGGTAGCTAACAACAGGGATTTCAGGTTTGTCAGCAAAGAGATGCCTCAGAGAAGGGTCAGAGGTTACACCTGGAGATTTAGAAGATAATGACAGAGTTCAGACAGGCACCAAACCCATCTGGTCCCTTAGAAAGCAAATTGTCATGAAGTCCAGTTCTGAAAAGAACAATTCAGCTTAAGATGCAAAATTCATTGCTTCCTAAGGAAGATGCTCACCCCAACTCTCCCTTCTTAAATGAAGAATTAGAAGAAATATTTTAAAAAAAGATACCAGAGTCTGAATTTTTTAAAAGTCCACTAACAAACCAGCTGTTTGCAGGAACCCCACACAATCCCAGGAGACTGAAACAGCAACCCACCTGCAAGCTCTTTCTGCTGCCCCCTGTAAAGATTACTTTTATGGCAACAACTTTCCTACAATGGAATTGCAGCTCTCTGAAAAGCACTGAAATTGCAGATGACAACAAAATCGTCTCTCTCCGAGAGCAGGCAGCGCAGGGAGAGCAGCAGCCTCGCGGCCAGCCCACTTTGGGAATGGCATCCGAGTCCCGCCACCCCGCATTGGGCAGGAGCCTCTCTTTTCACCAACACAAAGGAGGACGTGTGAGCATGAAATCCACTTTGAGCACTGTTCACAGAGTTGAGTCTAAAGACTGCTTTGGCCTGGCCACCACGAGGAGCTGAATTTTGATGTTCACACTGTCAGAAAACACCTTTTTTCTCCCCCTCTCCTGTACCATTCACGGGATTTTTATGTTCTAAGTCACTTTAGGAACCCAGCTTAAGAACTTGATTCTCAGTATCTAGAATTTATAGAGTTTCCAAAAGGGAAACAGCTGTAAAGATTATAGGAAATCAGGAGATTTACTGTTAATCTACTAGGCCCTCAAGATTTCTGCATCTTTGGCCAGATACAAAAAAGCAACTTGCTTTTATAGTCATACTTCACACTCAAGAGTAACACTGCCAAATTTTTAAGGCGGTAATCTGGCAAGAACTGGCAAAACATTAGGACAAACACAGCATTTCATATGCATTTTACTAGATCTAACAGCAATTCAGGCTGTTTCAAGAACTCTGCTCAGTTTGTCAGCTAATGAGCAACCTTATAACTAATCTAAACATAAAAGCTTGCTCACCTACTCTGTCAAGAGAGTGGGGGTCTGTATCTCTCAAAGAAATTCTGATTAGACAGAACATAAAGAGTTTCCAAGCATTTAATAACAGAAACTATTAAATAACATACACTTTTCATTCAGACCTGGATTTAGTGAAAGGTATTCTGGAAAGTCCTAAAGTACGAAAATACACTGGCTATCAGATATAATGTGGGCTGTTGAGCTGACAACTCTATATGAGCAGGAAAAAAAAAAAGATTTTGTGACCTTGTTTCTGCATGTACCTGTGAAAAAAAAAAAACACAACAACAAAACCAAACAGATCCCAAACAAACTCCATTTGTGAGGGCCCAAGAAAAGCTAGAGAACTATAAAGCTCTGGCAGTCCTTTGTCTCATCTTGCTGCTTATTAGAGATATATTTCACATTCAAATTTGACTGGCTGCAATAAGCAGCCAGTACAGTTCATGCCCTGTATGACTCACAGATTGTAGTCAAATACACTGTTTCACAAAAGGAGTGTCAAGGACACTCGTCAGCATTCTAGAAAAAAAACAGAACCATCTCTCATAATTCAGACACTAAAATCCCCACGCATTTTGTATCATTGTTACTTAAAGAACTGAAGACAGTAATGGCTACCAAAGATGAAGGACAGATATTTCAGTATGGTGGCTCTGCATTATGTTATTCTTAACCTCTTCTATTTTTTAGTTTCTAAAAAAGCTGCTGCATCCATCCACTGTACTGGAAAATTCAGTGGCATGAATGGTTCTAAATTTAGGATGCAGGACACTGCAGCTGTGATAGCATTTCGGAAGTGGAAGGCATAGTGGGTACATGACATATTTAGATAAGAGAACTATTTTTAATCAAAATGAAGCTCAGTTTTGGCTACTCTAGCAAGTGCACTAATTTGGCTAATCAGTTCAGATAGACTTTATCCCAGCTCCCATTCTCACCTACAAGGTACTGCACACTGCGACCCCTTCTCCCTATTTGTCTTCTGAAAAATAAAAGGTAAAGCAGAAGAAAAGTAATCATAAACTTGTCACATGCATTTCTGCTACCCCTTCCTGAGCATCCAGTGGCAGATACTTGGAGAAAGGCCAGTGACCTGTCTAGACCACTATACTCTGATGTAGTACAGTCGTGCTCTCCGACAATTTTCTCCTCTCACCCAAAAGCTTTTGTTGGTCTCCTCCAAATGGAACAAATTATCTGCTGATCCATTTCTGCTAAGTTCAGCATTTTATTGCACCAAGAGAGAGTGCAGTCTACTATCACTCTTCCACTTAGTTCAAGCTTAAAATGTTGCTCCGTGACTGGATAATTTTTCATCTTTTTTTTTTTTTTTAAAACCCCTAGCAACTTCTCCCTATTTACATCCTTTTCTCCTTTAAACACTTCTTGTCTTCAGATTAATCCCTCCTGCTTTCTTAAGCCTGAGCCTGGCTTCTGTAGGATCTCATTTTGACACATACTTGCCATGTCATTTTTAGATAGCAAGTTCTCCATCACATAGAAACAGATCATTGATAGCCACACAGTAAAGTGGCTGTTTTAAAATCAGTCCAGGCTTTCAAGTCAGGAGCTATCAGGCACATGCTTTAAAAATTTAGTATTGGCTTTTATTGATAGAAAAATGTTTTTAATACATTTCAGTGAAAATCAGTAATTTGATCAAGACTGAAAGCAGCTATAATTTGTAATACTGAGACAGATTTTCATTAACAAGCTGCGCACAAATTAAGATAAATTATTTCCAGACTAATCCATACCAACTTCTCAACATAAAAGTTTAATTTTTTCTTTTTTTGAGGATAAATTGGAAGTCATATGTTTCAAGTACTGCTGCAGCTATGGTCTCCAACCAGGAAAGAACAGATGCAGTGAATCTACTAAGCACGGTCCTAAGTGTTTCATATAACTGGAATCTGGGCATCTGCAGCAGAGCAGTAGATTTGTGCTTCTCCAAAAGCACAGAGCTCAGCAGACTGGGTTATGTGTTTAAAAATGAAGCTGGGTGCTAACAAGCCTTACCCAGTATTCAATACCCACAGAGAATTCCCAGTTTGTGGCTCCACAGAGCTTGAGTCAGCTCTGAAAATCATAGAATGACCTGGGTTGGAAGAGACTTAAAGATTATCCCGTTCCACCCCCCTGCCATGGGCAGGGACACCTCCCACTATCCCAGGTTGCTCAGAGCCCCATCCAGCCTGGCCTTGAACACTGCCAGGGATGGGGCATCCACGGCTTCTTTGGGAAACCTCTTTCCAGTGCTTCACCACCCTCACAGTAAGGAATTTTTTCCTAGTAATTTAAACCTGCTCTTTTAGTTTGAAGACATTCCTCATTGTCCTGTCACTACATGTCCCTGTAAATAGTCCCTCTACATCTTTCCTGTAGGCTCCCTTCAGGTACTGGAAGGCCACAATTCGGCCACCCTACCCAAATATACACACATGACCAGATTAGTCTCTCAGAGAAACCAACTAAACAGCACTGTTTTCAATGGAGTCACACTGGAGAAAAAAAAGGGAAAAAGCATATTCAGATTATCAGCATGATGAAATTTTCAACTCCTTGAGATTTTCCGAAGAATCCACAGTCATATCAATGATGCCTTTAAGAAACTCACATCTCAATACCAGAAATTAGGCCCCATTCATTATTTTTATCCCTTAATCCTGCTGAGCTCCCAGAAGATTTGTTGTACTGCATTTGAATTTCTCTTGCAGTACTTCAGCGAGCATTTTGATGGAAGAATTCCACTACCCGAGGCATGCTCTCCCAGCTTATTACACCAACACTGCTCTCTTGTGGCAGACTCTTAAAGGGAAGGCTCGACACACGACTTAGCCAATACAATCCAGTGGGCTAAGGGTGTTTGCAAAGCACCCACCAATAAAAAATGGATACCCACACTTTTGATAGATAAAACAGACAAAAAGCCACAGCAGATCGTTAAGTTTGTCTTACTGGATATGAAACATTCAGGTGTTCATCCTCATGTCTCTATCATTGCCAAGACTTTGCACAGAGAGTGCTGCTTTTGCAGTTCTCTTTTCTGACCTTCTCCACCGAGATCTGTTTATCAGACCAAACCTAACAACCAGTCTGTGCATTTTTAAATGTCTTTCAGAAATTTAAATCCACTCCTCAAAATGAAACACCACTGTTTCTCTCTATCAACTCTCACAGTTACCTTATGATTTGAATTTACCATTTACAAAAAGATTACTGTTTCCCAGGCATGATTCATATTAGCAGTCTATGGAAGACAATAAACTATTAAATGCATTAATTTTCTTGATTTGAAGAGCACAATGAAGACACAAATTCAATGAGAAGGCGGCCAAGTGACTACAAGTTTGCCTAGAAATGGGAAAGGGAAACCAAAACTGCAGGGTTTTATTTGTTTTGGTTTCTTTGCAGTTTGAAAAACAGTTCAATTAGATAACTAAAGTGCCTAAATCATCCAGAGTTTTAATGGATTTTTTTTCATCTTCATGGCTCTGAGAATATCACTGACTCCCTACAGGAGCAATTCTCTTCTGGCTAAGCATCAACCATCAGATTTGCTACCTCTTTATTATTTGCAGACTAAAAATGAAAAAAAATGTTTGTTTTCTTCACTATGGTAGGAAAGACTAATTTGTGTGTAGCATGGACACCAGCCATCAAAAAGGCAAATACCTTCTGGACAGGCATGCAACAGCACACAGAGCACACAAGCCTGACACCCACAGTGATACAAGTGCTATCAAACAAGACACTCATCTGAAACAGACACACAGTGTTAGTGACACTTGGCCACAACAGGCTCGTGGCATTAAAATGAATCCCTAACAAAGGGTTACACTGACATCAGCAGAACTAGGACAATCCACAACATGGCAAAAAACCTCAGGTACTTGTATGTACCCCAGTGTGATAACTCATTGGTTTGATTTTTAATGCAATTCAACACATTCAGGTACTGGCCAGAGCTGAGTAGGTGGGATCACTGATGGAAGCAGGTGGTGGGTTTTTACCGAGTAACAGCTTGCCCTTCTTCTCCCTCTGCCTTTTCCTTCCTTGATGCACCATTTGACTTGCAGAACCGAAAGCTGCTTTATGTTTGTTAGCAGAAACCAGAAGCCTCTACATGCAAATCTCTCACTCTGGCCAGCAGGTCAGTCCAGCCCCAGCCTCAGGGACTGCTCTTGCAGCTGCCATGCCCTTTACCATCAGATTGTGCCCTATCCACGGGAAGGTTTGGATATGCTGCACTTTTTGCAAGCAGGTTAATTGAGCAGCTTCCCCAGGCAGTCCCCAGAAATCAAAACTTACTGTCTACTCAGCTTCTCCAGAAAGGTCATGACAATGATGACAACACTTGTTTGTCCCTCCCATTGCTTCTGCTCTCTGTATAAATGCTGGACAAACAGCCCTGCAAGGCCAAGAACTGCAGCTAGCGTTCATGGCTCCTGTGGGGGAGATCCAGGGAAGCCACTGGCCAAACACACCTGCAACAACCCCAAAGGAAAGGCCAGCAGCACCATGACTGCTCTGAAGCTCCAGGAGGATGACCCAGAGCTGAAGGACAACAAGAGTTTCCGTGGTGGAAACCCTGCCCTGTTTCAGCACACACAGCTTTTTCCACTGCAGAAAGATGCAAATCCTTAAAAAGGGTCCCAGGCTAAGGCTGATTTTGCTTTGTCAGTGACAACCCACCGTGTGACAGAACACAGGCGTCCGGTGTTCCACTCAATTGTCATGTTTTGATTGCATCTGTCACACACTGGTAGATCTTCAGGTTCAGGGAGATGATGAGCTTTTAGTTTTCCTTTCTCACAGCTTCGCACTATGCCTCTGCAGGAATGAACTTGTCAACCCAGATGCAAAATGAATGAATGGCTTTTAATCACTTTGATAATGTTAACGTTATTGCTTTGACAGAATAGCAGCAGATACAGTTTGCTGATTCAGCCACTTGTATAACGATCTAATGGGCTTTTCTGGCTAATGCCATGCTCTAAAAATATACACTGGACTAATAGATGAGCCTCTGCTATACTGAAAAACAGGCTCATTAAGACAATTCCTCTGAAAAGTGGCATTTTTATGACAAGATACTGAAGCATTTAATTACCCTCTATCCTGACAGAGCTGAAAGAAATTAATTAAAGAGAAAAAACCCCTTTGCAGCAATGTAGCAGATCTTGAGGTAGGAAAGGATGCCAACAGTCTACTGTAGTGTAAGGGGAAATCTGAGAAGCGTGAGGCTGTTTCCCTGAAGGAAACAGTCTGTTGATAGGCCACAGATTGCCCTTCATTTACACCGAACAGAAGGCCAGGTTCTGAGAGGGGGGTTGTCATTACAGCACAATTAATTTTCCCCGCTCTAGTCTGCGCCAGGAGAGTATCGGCTGCTGCTGAAGGACGGGGAGCCGGAGGTTTGGGAAGGCAGGAGAGCCTCCGGCGATATTTGAGGCAAAGGACTTGTTTTCACTGTAGAGTTAGCCTGGATTATCCATCCTTAAGCTCATTCCCTGCTCTCCTAGAGTTCGCAAGGAGAGCCAGAGGCCCTGTCGAGGCTGCAGCAAGCCCCCGGCGGCTGGCCCGAGCTTCCAGCAGCAGCGGCCCAGGGCGCTGCCGCGCCGGGAGGCAGCGCCGGGTCACTGCCAGCTGCCCCGGGGCGCCCGCGCAGATGGCATCAGCTCGGCGCTGTTGCCATCAGACACGAAAACAAACCTTACGCAACCCCTGTCGCTTTTGAGGCAGAGAGCTGCTCCTGCCTTTGCTCCACTGCCTGACAGAGCTGTTTGTGCAGCAACAGGGGAAAACAGATCAGAGAGAAGACTTTGAATTTCTTTTAAAAAAATCAAATACCCCCACACACACACTTGCTTTATGATTTGGTTCTTTTCCTTCTCAAACTCTGTTGTCTCTCAGTCCAGCTCACCACCCTGCAGCAGCAGCCTCGCTGGCACCCACAGAAGGGCAGGGGGTAGGAAGAGGGGCTTGAGGAGGAGACTCTTAATGTCTTTTCACATGAGAAATCTACGGCCTGGGTTATCCCCACTGTAGCCTCAAGGCTTTTCCTTACAAAGAGTTAACACTTAATCAGGCTAAAGATTTTTGCATGTGAGTGCAGGCTAAGTCAGTAACCTGGCTGGACTTCCAGCCAGGGGTGAAGACAGACCCACAGTGACCATGGGTGGAGCAGATGGACTTCCTCCTGCGAAGAACAGGTTCACTGGGCACTGAGAAATCATCAACTGCTCAGAGCAGCATCCTTTAGACCTTGCCTTTAGAGCAAGTTCCAGGCTTAACAGAACCATGGGCCGTGGCCTGTGCGCCACACACAGATGGGGCCTCCAACCCCCAGTCCTTCCTAGCAGCTCTCCTTCCATTTCTGTCACAGGCACGCAGCAGGGAGAAGAGTCTCACAGAATAGGTGGAACTTCAGCTGCTCAGACAGCCTGTGCCAGCTTGTCCGACAATGAAACGAGGCTGATTATTCTAACCCTTTCCCTTTTGCTATGTCACTGTTGGATCACTGTCCCGAGTCAGCAATGTGTGCCTGGTTTGGACCACAGTGACAAAGTCACCACTGACATGACCAGGAGAGCTCACATCCTCCAGAGTCAGAGGTTCACTCTACCAAAAGTGGTGAAACATGTGTTACTCTTTGCCTTTAATTCTTTTAATTTCCATTAAAATTTAATTTTTAATGGAAAAAAAAACAGTTTTTGCACACAACATTTGTGTGTGTGTTGTGTGCAAAAACTGGGGTTTTTCCATTGCTGGCACAAAAGCACAGCCACGCACACCTGTTCATTTAAATTCTTTAGAGAATTTTCACTGTTACCAGTACCGTGGTCCCGGCAAACAAACAGATACGCAAGTAGCCCTCTACGAGCCCTCATCAAAGGCCGAATTTGAGTCACGGCGTCAGAGGGCAGGCGCGGGTGCCGCTGTCAGCGGGAGCCGCACGGGGTAGCAGGGCAGCGCCAGTGCCCCGGCCAGGGGCACACCTACGGCCCCTGCCACCCCAGCAGACGCGCCGGAGCCGCCCCCCCGCTCCGCAGGCACATGGCACCAGCGAGGAGCTCACCCGCAGCCGAGGAGGAATGGGACCGCGTCTGTGACCGGCGCTCTGCCCCGGGGACACCGCGGGAGAACAATTGGCTGCATGAGTGAGTGCGCTGCTAAAAAGATCGGGAAGCAATGAACTAGATGGTCCCCCTAGTGCTTCCTTCTCTTTGGCTGGCACTGGGAAGCTGGCATGAGTACGCCCCTGCTCGCTCTCACCCTGCTGCCAGCGGAGCAGAGGAGCCCCGCACCTGCTGCACATTCCTGCCTGACTGGGAAAGGTGACCCTTTCTGGCAGGCGAGAGGCTGCGGCGGCTCCCTCTTCTCCAGAGCTCCCTCACTAGCACAGTCAACACCTCTGTCCAAGATGTACAACGTTTTTATTACTGCAGTTAACAAAAAGAAGCAGCTGTTCAAACAATGTATAGTGGCAAGTGCTAATACTTTGAGGAAACATACCCAACTACAAAATGTTCAGCACATCCCTTCCCTCCATCATAGAGGATAAGAGAAGGACTGAAAACAGCTGAGTGGACATAAAGAGCTCACAAATGCCTTATTAATAAGTGTGTTGGATCTAATGATCTGTGAAACTAAAATGAGATTATTTGGATTATCTCATTAAACAAGAATAATAGCAATAGTAACCGGGTAGTAATTAAGAGTGGGCCAATCCAAGGACAAACTAAGTAATAAGGCCAAAAGACTCTTAATTAACACTCAGCTTGTTTGTGCCCGTACTTCTACACCCAGAATTTGTGAAGAAATGAAAAATAGTGACTAACCAAACTGCCTGATTTTAACAACCAGAAAAGAAGCCACTGGCTACCCACACCTGCATGGAGCATTCAGTCTGAAAACTTAACAGTGACTAAACGGTGCTATTTGGGCAGAGCCAGCCCTGAGGAAACAAAAACATGTAGCCAAAATGTTAAACTGTTTTCAAAGGCTCAGCAATTAGCAACCAGCTCCGGGCAAATCTGCAGGGCAGGAACAGAACAGAAACAATCCATTATCTCGGCCTTTCTCAGGCTTTAACCACCTGCCATCGCAGCCTCCCAACAAAAGCATAGCTTCTCCTCAAAGCCTGAGAGCAATTCCTGAAGGATTCAGTGCATAATTTGAAGTGAAACAGCACACGAATTTTACCTTAAAGACGCTGTTTATACGTAAGTATCAGGAGCTCTTTGGCTCAGGGCAAAGAACAGGACACCTCTGCAGGCTCACAGGGACGGATGGGGCATGAGGGATTAAACATGACAGAATCAGTCTGAGTGGCATTAGGTCAAAAGCTCCCTGGTATTGAAGCCTGAAGTAATTACTGTTGAGCAAAACCCACTGCTCCCCTTGCCTTCCCTAAGTACTCCTTACTTATCAGGAAAAGCAGGCACTATAAAACACAGTGCAGTACTGAAGGGCTTTCCCCGGGGATCGGATAAGCGATTCTAATAGGTGAAGACAAACTGCTCCGAGGCCTTGACTCACAGTACTGTCCTCTCGTGGCTTTCCTAAGGCAGCGAGATCTGGCTTAATGCTCCAGGGTTACTGAGCCCAAACACACACCAGGGACTGCATTTACCAAAGGAACCTAAATTCTAAAAGTCGGGACACAAAGCATTTATCTCCCTTCAAGACTTTGCTTCCACATACTGAATTATTAATATTAGCAAAGAAAGAAAAATAAAAGGGTAATTGAAGGAAGGCACCCTGAAGAACGGTGTCTTTGTTACCAGAGTTATTACATCAAGAACAGGAACTGCACCCCTACGTAACACACTCGTTATTCTCCATAGAGAATGGTGCAATTTGAATCTTGCTTTTGTAGCAAATTTGAACTGTAAAAGAACTATAGGGGGTTTTAATTAATTTAAAAAATGACAATGGCTTATAGACATTTGAAAGATAAAGAGAAAAAAAGTGCAAACCCAGTGAGTACTCAATTACCCTCAAGGGTAAAGAGGCAGATTAACCTATGAAAAGCACTCAGAGTAATTCAAGACTGAGGGAAGAAATATTTGAACAACAATTAAAAGGGAAAAAACTACTCTACTAAGAAATTTGGGGTCCCTCTGAGAGGAACTACAACACTACCACATATAAAACTAATTATCCTAATTTTCTGTTTGACTTGCCCCTCACTGCTTGGCTGCTCGGGCTGTGGCCTGTATCCTCGCTGGGCAATGTCTCTGTGCCAAAGCTGCTCTCTCTTGGCTGTCCCCCTTTTTATCCAGACCTATGTGGGTCACACAGCAGGGAGGGGAAGAGAGTCTCCCAGGAAAGGCTTTGGTGGCAGCAGCCTCCTGCTTCCAGGACCACACAAACTCATCTCACGCACAGCTTCCCAGATTTGCTGGGTTGGTGGCACCAGCCAGGCGTGGCGGGAAAGCTGCTGAAGTGCCAAGCCTCCCCCAGCACGGCGCGAGCTGCGTGACCCACACACCCACTCACTTCTGTGCTGCCCTGAGCCAGCTGCCAGGCGGAGCCGAACCTGCAGTCGGCATGGCAGCAAAGAGCATTTAACAGACGCAGGTGCTGACAGGGATCCTCTTCTGCCTCCCCTCCCCGCACCACCTCCACCCTGGTGTCAGATCTGCCGTCTGCAGACAGAGCTGCCGCTGCAGCTCCAGACTGGACTGCAATTCCAGCAGCACCAGGCTGCTACACCAACGCTGCTCAAAGGGTAAACTGCACCCTACGCTGCCACTGAGAGAACCTCTGGGTCCCCTTCACTGGTTGGTGGCAAACAGGAATGCCCAAAATGCCAGTGGCAGGAGAGGGAAAGAAGAGAACAGGAAACAGCCGCACACCTGATAAACAAGGAATATATCCAAAGGGCACAGATACGGAGTCATTGTTCTTTGTGAGATCTTCAACCCTAGAGCAAGTTAAGCCTAAAGGAACACAAATGAGGCTTGGCACTTTTTCCAGTCATGCAACTGGGGAATCTTAAGGAGATCACCAAGATACACCATCTTGGAGGGGAAATTATGGAAGCACTCAGACTACCCCAGCTGCATCTAACTGGCACAGATCAGAGAAAGTTACAAATAATGCACATCAGGACTCCAGGCATTTGAACACACTCCCTGATGAGTTTAAGTGCTTTGGTAAGGGCAGGAGTGCACAGGGACTAGGGAGAAGAAAAAAAACTCACTGCTTGAAGTACCCAGCACAATCTAATCCATGGTCTATTGCTGTTTTTGTGGCCATAAAAACATCTGTCGATGCCACTGCTGCAGACGTCCAGGACAGCTACACCTTAACACTTCTTCTTACAGCCCCTGTATCGTCCCATGAGAAATACAGAGCAAGAGGCAACTTCCTACCATCTCCCAGCTCACAGGAGAGGAAATATTAAGACTAAAAATACACTCATGACCAGCTCTTTTACCCACGTCATGTGCTTGTACCTACTCTGTAGTCTGATGCTGATACAGCTTTCTTTCACTTCTAACACATTTCCAATACAAATGTTTAAGGATTAAAAGTCAGGAAGCTTAGAGGAAGGCTTATTACTTAGGGTATTTTGCCTAATAAAATTTCTGCTTTTTAACACTGGCTGACTGTCGTGGTTTCAGTCTGAAACCAGACAGAAAATATTAATTTGGGTTGCCAATTTAAAAAAAATTCTGTAATCAAGAGCAAAGCAGGTTTAAACTTGAAAAGAACTGATTTTATTAACTAACATAAAAAGAAAAAAAACACAACAACAACAATTGGAATGAAACTTTCAAAAAACATACTTCTCTTCCCCCCACCAACTGCCCACCCCTCAGACATATGAAAAGATAAAAAAAAAAAGAAATCTGGAATACTTAGTATTACTTTCAGAAACAATCACTTCTCAATTTACTGAAGAAGAAGCAGAGTCTTTTCTTGAATGCCATAGAAGTTTACAAGACAGTAATTTTCTTGCTTTCACTCTTCACCAACAACCCGCCCGGAGGAAGAAAATTTGCTATGGTGAAGCCCCCTCCCATGAAACAGCTTTCAACAGCTGCTCATGGACTATAACAGCTTATTAGGATACAGTTTAAGGATGCTTTTTCTAGTATAAGGCAAAGGTTTTCTTCACTTATCTCATTTTCATCTTAAAGAAACAGAAGTCTTTTTCTCTCACTATACAGAGGACATCATCTCATTCTCTCGGTCTTCTTCTGTTCAAATTTCTCTATTATTATAGTTACACCACTTTACAGTCTCTACTAGAATTCAGCATTTTCCTCCTAAAATGCAGATTATATGTTACAGGAGTAGTTAGTCTATTC
>WAAG01014021.1:13979-25753 GCA_013390105.1 Tichodroma muraria | reverse complement strand
GATTCTCCCCGGCCCGAGGCCGCATGGCTCGGCGGAGCCGGGTCCAGTTTGATTCTCCCCGGCCCGAGGCCGCATGGCTCGGCAGAGCCAGGTCCAGTTTCGATTCTCCCAGGGCCCGGCCGCATGGCCTGGTGGAGCCGGGTCCGGTCTGGCCTGGCTGCTCCCAGGGCCCTGCGGCCTCTGTCCTTCTCGCCGGCCGGACCCGGCCAGGGCTGCAGCTGAGACAAAGCCCGGCCCAGCCCGGCCTGGGAAAGCCCGCCGGGCCCACGCGCTATTCCTCTCCCACTGGAAACCAAAAGAAAGAATTTTCCCCATTCGCATTTAAAATGTGTATTCACAAAGGCGTACCCATGTCTTCCATTGGCTTAATCGAGTGTCAATATTACACATTGGCCAATCAGGTTTAACCACCACAGGACACATATTCAACATGTTCTAGGGGTGTTTTTAAGCAAAAATTCTCACAAACTTGCATGAGTCTGGGAGATAGAGATTTGTGCAATCCTCAAAGTGTCCCTTGTGGAAGTTCTCATGCAGGCTTGCTGAACCAAATCCAGTAATGTGCTTGTGGAAACACCCCTCTAAAACAGCACTTCAGCACATCTGCTTTACTGACGGTGCTTACTCTTGCCTGACCCACCTCTGCAGCTTTCCAAAACTGCTGCTCAGTTCCTTGTGCTTCCAGAGTGAGCCATTGCAAAGACACCAGAGCGGAGTCCAATGCACCTGCTGTTACATCCAGCACTGCTGGGTAAACCTCAAGCTCACCATCCCAAATGCCATTTCACTTGACCTCCACTAGAGAGTAAGCACAGGCCAGAACCCCTCAGTTTAACCTGGCTGTCGGTGGCACACTGGAGTGAAAAACACGAGCTTGTGCAGGACAGTGGAAGGCATAATCCCAACCTAAACTGCAAGCTACATAAACAGTCCTCAACTGCTGCGTGCCGTGGGATTATCCATCAATGTGAGGAACTGCAGCCAAAGCCTGTGTTTTGTTAGACCATATCTATCATCGGTATCTGCAGCGTGACATTTCCGATTACAGCTGCTTTCAGTGGAGCTTTGCAATTTTGTTGGGCAGACAAATCTAATTGCTGTTTAATACCAAACAACGCTGCAGCAGGACATGATTGCTTTGCTTAAATAACATTGTTCCATTAAACTGCTCAGATTTAACCTTATTAGTTGGATCTCTGAATCAGAAGCAAGGCTGACAGGAATCATTCCATGAAACAGAATTTTTTACTTGACTGATTTGCAGCTCTCAGAGTTTTATTAAGCAGCTACAGAAGGGGCTGATCTTTGTTAAGAAGAGGAGACACAATTTCCAGAGATCACTGAAACACAGATTTTTCCCATATTTTAAGGAAAATCCTGTATATCTGGCAGCCTAATTGAGGTGATTATTGTGCAGGGATTGACCACAGAACTTGTAATAAAAGAAGTTTCAAATCTGAGAAGTGACAGTGTCTCAACTGTACAACAGGGCCAAGCTCCTTAATTTTCCTGCTTTTTACGTCCCCCTTTCCTACATCCAAATTTGCCACACACAGAAAGACAAGCTAACAGCAGGAGACCAGATCACGATGTGCTTTGAGCTGACAGAAGAATTGAGTTATGTGCCCAAGAGCACAATCAGGTAGACAAATCTCAGAGACAAAGCTGGCTCCATTTCCCTGGTGCACCTTTAAGTAAGGAAGGTCCAGCCCACTTCCCATGCTAGGCAGGAAGAGGTTGTGGAATGGTTCCCTCCATTCTAAGCCTTGTACATACATCAGTGCAAAAGGGATTCATGTCACTGCCCACTGTTGTCCACCAAGAGCCACGCTCTGGGATCCTGTGCCAGGAGTCAGTGCCATGGTCTGTGTCCCCAAAAGCTCTGTGAGCTGTCCCCATGCTCTGCACCACTTCCCACACAGGCCGTTTACATATAAACACCCAGCCCTGCTCCAAGTGCAACTATCACAGGTTCACAGGCAGGACACTAGACTGGGATCCAGGACCTCCCTCGGAGCTGGGGCCAAGCTCTCCTGCTGCCCCAAGCAAACCCTTTCACTGCTTTATGCCTCTGTCATCCAGCAAAGCTGGAGGTATCCACTCTATTTTCACACAAACCACTGAATTTATGGGTCAAAACTACTACATAAGAGCTGGACATCAGTGAAATGGTGTTTCTGCAGCATCACATTTGCAACACTCACATTTGGTGAATTCCAGAATTCCAGAAAAACTAAACACTCTCCAGAAACTGACTATTCCCAGGTCATTTCCCAACACTCACAAAGAATTTGGGACCACTGACACCGTCACCTCCTTGCCCATTACAGGAATGTTATTTGTTAGTAAGGGCCTTATTTAATAATCATATATGAGATTATATGATCTATGATGATATGACATTATGAGATCCTCGCTTGATTGAGACTACCTAAATACCATTTAAAAATATTATTCTTGTATTGCTTGTCAGTACTGAAGATAACAGAATACTAAATCAAAAGAGAATCCAGAGCTGAATCTACTGCTGAAGAAAGTTATCAGAAAAAACTACCTAAGTGATGTGTAAGGAGGTATCTGTAGTGTGAGTTTGAGGTGTAAATGTAATACCCAATATAATAGATAGATATTGTTCCATCAGCAGTTTCTGAGAATTTATCAATTTATAGTCCTAGTTTTGCCAAGGCCAGCAGAGCTGAGCAAGTTGGGATGGACTTAACAAAACAAAACAAAACAAACAAACAAAAAAAAAAAGGCAGATGCCATGGTTTTTCAGTGACAACAAAGAAACAGGATAAAAGACCGTATGAAGAAACAATTATTTCTTTTATAGCCTGTATTTCACAACACCTTTCAATGTGTCCCTGTGTCCACTAAAACATACTGTACTGAAATAAGTTTTCCATCCTCTTTCTTGCAAATCTCAAATGCCTTCACCATCAGAACTGCTCCCCTTAGATTCGGATCCTTCCCAAATTCATTTAACCTGATTAATTTTTAATGGCTGTTACTGGTTTCTTTACCCAGTCAGTCAACAGCTTCTACAGTTCAAAACACTAGTCACCCTCTTCCTCTTCACTCCGGCATAACACAGGACTCGGGATCTACGGAAATTATTCATCTGCATCAGAAAGAACTTGAAGGAGCTGTAAAAGAGATTGATCCCTGACAGCTGCACTAAACTTGAAAGCCCCTTCCTGGCTCTGAAGAAGGAGAATTCTGACCTGAAAAGGGGTCTTGAGTGAGCAGCCTCAAAGGGAATAAAATATCAGCCTGTAAAACCAGCAGTCACTAGAAAACTCAGGTGATCTTTTAATGTAGGTACACCTCTAGCCTCAGGCACAGCCGACATAATTACCTGCCACCCGGTGTTTCAGCTCAGGGGTTGAGGTAACGGGGCTGTGCTTCACTTCCTTTGCCCTAGACACTGAGCAAGCCTCCAGAAAGGGGCTGCCAGCCCTTCCGTAGTCACCAGGCCCTGTAGCACGATGTACCATGTGTAGTTTAGCCTGACATCCAATACATATTGCCATGCCATTAACATCATCCCTTCTTCTCGATTCAGCTCCAGTTACGGCTGCATCTGTGCTGGGTAACAACTCTAATAAATCCCGTGGCGAGAGGAAAGCACTCACACTAATCAGCAACACTGTTCACTACAAAGTTTACAGATTCTAACCAGAGGTAAAATTTATCCTGAGAGAGGGGGGAGAGAAAAAGAGGGAAGCCCTCATTTATCAAACTGCAAGTATGTCCAGAAATCCTCGGAAGCAAGAAAAGGACATTCACGGACACACCATTAGCGCAGCACAGTGGAAGCATTTCCTGCTGCCAAGATATGCGCTGGCGAAGGGGGGAGGTTACCAGGGCACAGCCACGCATTGTCATGCAAATATGCCGAGTTATTGAAGGGACTTCCCAGCAACAGCCGCATTTTTTCACGAGTTTGATCCCAGCATTGAAAGGGGAACAAAACAACTGCGTGAACGTGAAGCAGCATTAGCTTAAGCCAGAATCGCCAGCTATCCCAGAGCCCGGCGAGCACCGAACCTGCCTTTGGTGAATTCCATAGGCTCTACTGCTCTTTATTTAAGTGGGAACGGGGAAAGAAACCGGCCCGTGAGCCCCGAGAAACACGTGAGGTGCTTTTTAACTACACTGTGTTTCATGATCTGTAAGTGACACTGAAAATAGTGGAAGAAAATGGAAAGTGACACACGGACACAGCATCACCTCAAAAAAAAAAACAGTGCACTTTTCATTCACTTTCTGCTATTTGGTATTAACTTGCAAGCAATGATTTTGAGCTGAAAATTAAAATGTGCAGTGACAGAAAATGCAACTGGAAACAAGATGTTTTTAAGAAAAAACAAAGCAGCACATACTCACAGCTCTACCTTCATAAATCCACATAATTTCTTGCCTTTTCTGATTGTCACTGCTGTAGCTTGATTTCCTTTTTTTTGCCCCTTTTCAGCTGAAGAAATTCATGGTTTCCAGCAGTGGCAATGACTTAGCAGAATAACCGGTGTTCAAGTTTCCTTACTTGAAATAAATTACTAAGGTTTTTTTCACAGAGGTAGCTGTAAACAGGAACTGTCGATCAGAAAAATTCAGGGGTAAAAGATGGTTTGTTTGCCTCCACAACAGAACCAGTCACACACCACCAAAGCCTTCAGAATAAAGATACCTAGCACTAAGAGTCTTGTGGCCATGACTGAATCAAAGCTTTCCCTTAAATCCCTGTTAGGGTTAATCCTTTTCATACTTAACAGTCACCTTTCAAATGCTTTCCTAGAAATAGAGGTAGAAACTGCACACAGCATCTATTGATTTAACCAAAGACCTTTCTGGACTTAAGTGAAGAAAACATGAAGGTGTGTTCATACATTTGAGTGCTCCCCTAGCTGACCCCAAATCAGGGTAGGCTAAACTCAAGTTACCTAAAGGAAAGGAAGAAAATTGGCTTGACTGGTTTGCAAAAAAGGGGTCTACTCCTCTCTGGAGAAGGAGGGGCCAAGACAGATGGAAGTGACAGAGGCTGAGAGCTCCTTTCTGATGTGTGCCCCAACTAAAAGCAGGAAAAAGGCTTACACTGGCATAGGAAAAAAATAAAATAATCATCATTCAGATTTGTACTAAGTGCCACTGGAGGAAAAGGCAATGCTGGAAATTTGTACTTTGCTGCTGGGAATAAGGCAAAACTAGTATAATCTGAAAGTTAAATCAGGGCAAGGGAAGCCATAAAGAAATGTGACAGACAGGAGAAAGCAGTGGGGCCCAAAGCCTGAGAGCACCCGTAGTGCTAAGAGAGAGGGAAGTCAGAGTGGCGCCTGGAGATAACTATGAGGCAGGGACAGCTTGTGCTAGCCCTTAAGAAAAATCAGTTTTGAGCAACTATATGCATGTCTGGGTTTATCCCCATTATCACATCTCTCCAGACAAGAGAAGCTACTGTACCTTCACAGAGTGGAAGAAAGACTCCACTAACTCTCCTGGGGCAGCTGGATCACCAGTCCTGAGCTACCCGGGGCAGTCCTGGTGCTCAGAACATGGCAGAAAACTTAGCAGACTACCTGAGTTTCACAGTTCTGTACCACAAATGATGAACTTACCTGATGCTTCCAAGTGTCCCTTTTCCTCCCGGAGCACATCCCTCAGATACATTGCTCAGTTTCATAGGTTTCCTTGCCCCCAGCAAGGATTTAACCCCTGTCCCACAGCAGCTGCTGAGCAGACAACCCTGGGGCTGCCCTGGGGCAAATGAATCCAGCTCCTGCTAGGCCTGTTTGGGCAATCCAAAAGGCAAGGGATGGACAATCCCTGGGCTGCAACAACAGCACCAGCAGGTCAAGGCAGGGGATTCTGCCCCTCTGCTCTGCTCCAGTGAGACCCCACCTTGAGCACTGCATCCAGCCCTGGGGTCCCCAACATAAAACAAATGTGGGACTTCTGGAGCAAATCCAGAGGGCCATGAAGTTGGTAAAGAGGACTGGAGCAGCTTTCCTATGAAGACAGGATGGGAGAGTTGGGGTTTTGCATTCTGGAGAAGAGGCTGTGCGCAAACCTCACACAGCAGCCTTCCAGTGTCTGAAGGGAGCCTACAGGGAGGCTGGAGATGGATGCTTTGTCAGGAGCTGTAGTGGCAGGACAAGAACAAAGGGTCCAAACAAGAGTGGGGAAATTTACTTTAGGTATTAGGAACAAATTCTTTGCTGTGAGAGTGGTGAGGCACTGGAACAGGTTGCCCAGGGAGGTTTTGGCTGCTCCATCCCTGGAAGTGTTCAAGACCGGACTGGGTGGGGCTCTGAGGTGTCCCTGCTCAAGGCAGGGGGTTAGAACTGGGTAATGTTTAATGTCCCTTTCAATACAGGCCATTCTGATTTTATGACCAATCCTACTGAGGACAATCCACCTAAACTAGCCTGTACGGTTTACAGGAAATACAGAATCTTTAGCAACATAAGCAGTAGAACTCTGATCATAACGGGACAATTGCAACATCACTACCACTCCCCAACACGAGATACGGTGCCTTCTCCCACCCTCAGGGAAACACCTGGAGCAGCTAGCACCTCGGAAATCCTTCCGGTTCCCCGGCCGGGAGCGGCGGCCCCGCAGGTGGCGCTGCCCGGCGCGCGGAGCTCGCAGCACTGCTGGCTCCAAGCGCCACCTCCCGCCCGCTGTCCCTCCGCACAACGGCGAGCAAGGAGAGCGTCCCGGGCTGCTCCCACGGAGGACGGGACTCGAACCGACAGCGGCACTTCAGAGTGCAACGGGAATGCTGCACATCCCTCTGCAACTCTTAACCACGTGTCTATATTTAGCTTCGCGATTTGCCAGAGGAAGCCCGTTTTCCTGTGAAATCCAGGTCCCACTAGTTATGATCTAGAAAGCAGCTACTACACTATATGAAAATTACATTGCTTAGATGAATCTACTCAACTTTTCAAGGTGATGAACGGTAAGTAATGCACCCACACTTAGAGTAACTCCATTTATAATTTTCTCCTAGAAAAGGAGAAAGCAGTCCATTTTCCATGTTTCTTCAGCAGCAAGGTGACTTCAGATCAAAGCTATTAGAAATCTGGAGGCACAACATTGGCAACAATGACTGTGCAATAGCTCCTGCTCTTTGGGTTTGGGGAAAACTATTCCAGTAAAGACACAACATCTGAGAAGAGCTAAAACTGCTGTCCACATTTACTCAAATCTCAAAGATTAGTCTTAAAATTACTTACAAATGACAGCAAGTTACTGCCAGGAACTGGCTGAGGTCTGCCTAAGCCCTCTTAGCAACAGCTCCACATGACCTGTGATGAGTTAATTAACCTACCCAATTTTGTTTTAGCCCCTCACCTCCTGCATAACCCCTTCTGCAATTTCTATATTTCCAAATCTTCCTGCTGTCACTTCTTTCTCCCCCAGTTCTTCTGCAGGACACCAGAGGCACAGCCCCACACATCTGCAGTGAATGAACAAGGCACTTCACTGACTTGAGGCTCTCGGGTAATAAAAGCACCAAGCCAGTTTAAGCACAGACACCAAAATCCAGCTGGTGTAGCACTGCAACAACCACGACCCAGATCTGATACTGCAGGACAGCAATATGGAAAGCACAGCCACATGCCTGCTCCACCTGGAAAACGTCCTGTTTACCTGCAGCTTCCTAAAACAAGCAGAAGCTTCTAACACATCAACCATTTAGAGACAACACCAACTCAGGTAACGAGAATTTATTCTTTCAGTAAGTCACAGCCAGCTCTTATGCGACCAGGGCAGAAGCTGTCGATGATTCACTACAAAGAGAGAAAAGAGAAATATTAACTGCAGAGGCAGTTCTTCAAACTAGTTAGCAAAAAGAAAGCTTCAGTTACAAGTTTTAACTATCAGTTAACTACTACCAGCAGCTACACCACTATTTAAAAATTTTTATGGCCTAATATTTCACTTTTCCTTTTATAATAGAAGTCCTGGAGAGACAGCACAAACCCATATATTTAAAAACCAGGCTAGCTGCCCTTGAGTCTCCTTAGAGAAACAAGGCTAATCCTAACACCTATGGGAATTCTATGGTGGTTACCTCTCTCAGAGAAAAGTTCCAAGTTACTTTCCTTTTTGCCACAGCTACTAAGCCATTTCTCACTAAGCTTTGAAAGTGACATGAACTATAAAAGCACCTGAGAACCAAGACAATAGTTACAAAGTGTTGTAAAAATTGCCTGGTAGTGACTTCATTTGTAGGGACCATGATTTTATCCAAGAATTACAAAGTCATTTTACCCAGGTGTACGTTTCACTGATTTTTCAGCTGATTATTTACGAATATATTTGTCCTCTGCTGCCTGGTGTGTGATGCACACCTATCACAGTGCCCTCTTCACCCTCTGAATAACAGCCTCAGCACAGTTTACAAGACCTTGCAGTCTTCAGTGCCAAGAGGAATGCAGAAGACTTACTACTTCCAGTTGGGTGGCAGCACTCTCTTGGTTTTGTAGTAGCGAGCCAACCTATGGATCCTGCTCTCAATCAGAATCAGGCGGAACTTGGCATCTTTGTCCTGGAAAACAAAGTTACGTTACAACCCCAATGTTACAGTTACTTGGACTTCTCAATGTAGAATTCAGATGAGTTTCAGTAAAGCAAATATTCCACAGCTACTGCTGAAAACTTCATGTTTCCATTACCAAAGCTTCAGTAAAGTCAGAGCAGGACCAGAAATACGTGGTTTAAACACTGCTTTTAAAATCCTTTTCACAAGGACCATTTCTCCTTGATCAAAACACCTCCCCAACCTGAGGAGTTTACTCAAAGGGGGGGCTAGCAGCACACAAAGAGCTTTGTCGAGCTGTAAATGAACTCCTGTGTAATTTTAAATCACAGACGCTGGGTTGTCTAACCAAAGGAGCGCTCACCTTTCTGTTTCTCTCAAGATGCTTGCGAACAGCAACTGCTTTCTTGATCAAGTGATAAAGATCCTCTGGCAGGTCTGGGGCCAGCCCCTTCGATTTAAGGATTCTCAGAATCTTGTTGCCAGTAACAAAGCGAACCTGGGCAACACCGTGGGAATCCCTCAGGATCACACCTGAAACAAACATGCTCATCTTACACTGAAAAGAAGAAACACACACCAACAAGTCTCGTGAAACTGACCTCACAGCTACCCGCTACCCAAAAAAAGGTCTTCTCCGCGTTAGAAACCTTTCTAGTGGCAACTGAAGAAACGGTAGACAAGGAGTGAGAAAATACACCTCACAGAAGCTGAAACACTTTATCTGGGAACACTCCAAAGACAATTGACTCCTCCATCATGCTTAGGCAGGTAACACATGAGGTGCTCATCTTTCCCTGTACTACTGGAAAATTTTCAACGGGAAGCATTAAAGCAACATATTCAATCACTCTATGGATCTCTGTAGAAGGAATTAATACTGCTTTCAGGATTACAGTAAGAAAAAAACCCTCATTTACACAGCACCTACTTACACTGCATACATAGCTCATGACCATATAAAGCTGTGTCATGCAAACACCACCTGGAAGGGTTCAAAGCCCAGAACCAGTCCATGGTGCAGCTGCAGTGCCTGGCTCAGCAAAGCCCATAGCTGGTATAGGAAAATTTCCTCCAGGAAACTGGGTACGCCAAATTTCCCTGTAACACCTATTAGTGGCCATTCCTAAGGACAGGCTATAAGATGAAACAGATCCTTCAAATCTTCCACTTGAAAAAAAAAACCAACCCACTGCCTCACCAAATATGCTCCCTGCAAGAACAACACACCAAATGTCTCAGTGTTGAACTTACTGACCCTTGTGACAGGATATTATCCTAGGAATCTCAGTGGTATCCACAGTGAACACAGGTACACCAGAAATGCTGTGTTCTCCTAGCATGTTCTTTAATATAAGTTGAGGGAACAATTACAGTATTACAGTCAGAAAAATGTGGGTTTGTCCACATTCAGGAGTGGTTTATAATCCTTACCAATCTGGGAGGGAGTCAGGCCTTTTTTAGCCAACTTGTAGATCTGTTCCTTTACATCATCAGAAGTAAGTTTCAGCCACTAAAGAAAATTAGAAAAAAATAAAAACCCAAACTGATTAACAACTGCTTAATACACAGGCACAGGCAAGCTTCTTGAAAACTTTTAATAAATGGTAGAAAGAGATGCTTTGTAATGCTTAAAAAAACAATCAAGAGCTGAAATTGCACTTCTAATGATCTAGAAATTTTTAATCACATAATAAACCTACAGTGCTAGTAAAATGGGGGAAGGCAGAGGTGTAAAGAGAGTCTCCATTGAAAAAATTCCATAAAGCCTCCAACCAACTGCTTTATCATCATTTCACTTTAACTGTCACACCACAAGCACAAATCCAATGTCAGAGACAAAAAAAATCACTGCCCCAAGGAAGGAATTCTTTACCTAGGTCCAAATACAAAATTGAGACCCATATGGCCACCTCTCAGTAAAGTACCTACAGAGATAAGTGAAAAACCAGACTTTAAGTACACTAATTAATTAAAAAAATGAAACGAACCTACCAAGATAGGACTGTGCCTTTTCTATTAATTTTATGTTAAACAGTACAGACAAAGCCACTCCTTCCATGATTATTAATGGAAAAACAAAATCAACAAGCTACGTTATCCTGACTTTCCATGAGCTACAGAAGCTCCTGTTTTTTTCTACTTTTTAGTACTGTCACAGTATGAAACAGAAAAGCACAGCAAAAGTAAACATGGAAGTGCTCTAACGACCATTATTTAAGACAAAATACAAATAAAACTAAGCAAAAAAATCCCCACAGCATCTTGTTAAAACCAACATAGCATTTGATCATATTTCAAGCAGCTTCATATTACCTTACTTTTAATTGCATCTATTTAATTTCGGATTTTGTGCTTGTTTTCATTTCACTGTCTTTTACTCCACACTTCTCCACCACATAAACCACAAACTGTTCTTTCTGCCAACAAACAGATCCTCCAAGAAATGATCTTGCAAAGGAGGACAGAGAAAACCTCTTTAAGTGGAAGGACCCTTGAAAGAACTAAGACCACACTAAAACTACCTCGTTTTAGTCCCCTCACCAACAAATTAGTTGTAAGTATTTTTGAAGGCAATCGACTTATTCCACAATTGCAAACTCGAGCGTGAAAACAATGATTTAATCTCTAGGAATTACCAGCATACACAGACTCCAAGTATTTGGCGAAATACTTATACAGAAAAAGGTGTGAAGACGAGAAGAGACTTCTTTGTCAAACAAACCATCTGGCCAGGAAAAGACATTTGCTTCCTCACTGTACTAAGGACAATCTCAGAACCACGGAATTTTTAGGGTTGAGGGACTTCTGGAGGTCACCTAATCCAATCCCCACCCCAACGCCGGGTCACCTAGGGCAGATTACAGAGGAGCGCATCCAGGTGGCTTTTGAATGCTTCCACGGAGGGAGAGGCCACGATCCCTCGACGGAGCCTGTTCCACCACATGCATTAGGAAAGCATTTACAAGGCCCCAGTTTGAAAGCGTTGACGCAAAAACACTACAGAGCTCGTTTTCTTTCCCTCCGCGGGCACGCCGAGCTGCGCCGTGGGTCCCGGAGCGCGCACGGGGCGGGAGGGTTCTGGGCAGGGGACTCACCGTGGGCACGCTGCGCCTATAGGGCAAGGCCGACTGGGACAGGCCCTTTCTGCGGGAAGAAGCACATCAGACACTCAGCGCCCGAGCTGAGGGACTCGGCCCCTCGGCCGCGTTCCGAGCCCTCC
>WAAG01014021.1:809-13663 GCA_013390105.1 Tichodroma muraria | reverse complement strand
GGGGGTTCTACACAACAACAGTTGTAAAAATAGAGAAAAGAGCGTTTACCAAAGATCGCACATGCGTCCAGAGACAGGCAGCTGTAGGTCGTACAAAGGCAGTAATAAAAAGTTCAGTGCAAAGTTGGAGGTTAGTAGAGGAAGAGGTCCTAGCGCAAGCTGCTGCTCTCGGATACCACCACAAGGTCTGGAGGGACAATTACACTTCTGGCTGCAGGTCAAACGGTGCATAAAAGATTTTTTTTCTTTCCATTAAACGAGATATAAAAAGCTATTAAAACTACGTTTTCAAGCTACTTAGCGTACTGGTAAATTCCATCCCAATCAAATATTTCCCTCTTCCACATCCATCTCGGTTTTTCTATGTAGCATGGTAAATTCTTATTGCGACAATCAGTTTTTTGTAATTGAGACTAGTGCAAGAGGTGCAAGCTTGGTGCTGGTCCTCTACACGTGAGGAGAGGCCAAGGCTAGATCCCACAGACAACATAAAATCCATGACCATAAAAAGCTCCAGCCAGTGATGATTTTGAAAAGGAAGGGAAAGGCACAAAATGAGTTAAGCTATGAAGAAGATTAAATCAGAAGTCAGGACATGTGCTAACAATAATACAGTACTATATTTTTTTTTTCAGTCCAGACAACTGTTAAAACTGCAAATAACTTTTTAAATGATTTTAGTTTAATTGTATTTTGTGCTGTAAGACACTGTGCTTTAATAGCAAACTGCAAAAAAGGCAGTCCATATTGCTTTCATTTTATTTCACAACGGAACGTTTCACAAAAACAGTAGTCTACTTTCCTGTGTTTAAGTGACTTGTGATTCTGATGATGGAATGGAGTAAGTCTCAAAAGCATCAAGTGAGCAGGAAATATATCTAGTTAGTTATATAGTTTATTATTTACAGGTTATATACTAAATGAAAAATATGCAGAGGATGCCTACTACAACTGGGATTCGTTAGCGCCCATTAGTATTGGCCCAGTTTCTAACATTCAATATATCATTAGCTTTTCAATTGCAATAATTCCTATGAAATTGGACCATGAATCGTTTAGGCACCAGGAGATTCAAGTTTACTTCTCTCTTCTGTATTGAAGGGAGATTGGTCAGTAGCAGGGGAAGGAAAATTGGGTTATAAAATAGGTTTTTAGTGTTGGGTAGACAGAAGGCTTTCCCTGTACTGTGTCCTCATTCAAAGAAGTTTGCCTCACGATTTTGTACTAAAGAAGAGTGCAACTTCAGAGCTTTGTTTACACAGAACAGGAACATCCTAATCCCACATAAGGTGAACAAAAAAGTGACACTTGTAGTGCAGAAAAGCCTAATTAAGTAACCAGTGGTATTAACGGGAGATAGTGACATTTGCACTCCACTGTCACAATGTATTCAAATCTAATGTTCCTTGGAATGAAGTATCTTAGTGGGAGCAGTTCCTGCTGCGAGTAAGAAACAGTATTGCTGTGAACTGCTAAAGGAAAAAAAAAAAAACCAGCCAAGTTCCTCTCTCAAAGCTGTTGATTGAACTAATTCCGGGCCTGCAATTCATCCAGCAATGGTGCTTCCAGCCTTTCCCTGGAAGCACAGATGCAAATGCCACTTTGGATTAGCGTTTCAATCTGTTCCACACTTAATCACTGCAGTACTGAAAAGTTCTAGAAATTACAACAAAAACCCCCACTGAGAAGCTGGGCACATTCCCTACGGTATCACATTCAGCCAGTCTTCATTCAATTTTTGGAGACCACGCATAGAAGATGGAGTAGGAAAAAATATATTTAAATTGAACAAATTGTGAAGATCAGTGTAAATGATGCTATTTGTAAATAACACATCCTGGGAAAAGGCCTCCAAGTAGGACCTGCAAGGTATCATATATGAGAATGTTCCCCCTTTATAAGGAGCTGCAAGTTAGTATGTATACATATTTAAATACCAGAAATGAGGTAAAAGAGAAGCATTTGAATTATAAGGCACCATTATTTACAACTTCCACTATTGGCACTCACTCCAATAAGTCTCAGAGAAGCATGAATCTGGGATCAAATGCAATGCTAAGGAATTTTTCCAGCCCTTCAACCTTCATTTCTACAGGTGTGTGTGCAGCCACCAAAATTTTACCTGTCACTGTTGCTGTGATGTCTCAACAGTGGGAATGTAATCCTAAAATATGCAATTTCTTTGATGTTCTTCAGCATAGTGTCATGGATGACACAACAGAGGCAACAAATTAAAAGCAAAAACGCACTGCATCCACAGGCCTAATGACTGAGTTATGGTTCAACCAACCAGCATGGTCACACTGCTCACCTCACTTTCACTGATGGTTTAAAAACCCCTTCCTTTACCCACAACTCTTAAATGTTTACAAATGATGCTTTGATAACATCACATGGGTATAAACCAGGTTTTTTTTGCAATCCTCCAAATAAGGCTACCTGAACATTGGTCCAACGTATCTGTTGAAATGGAGAGTCTCTTGTTTTAAATGTACAGGTTATCTTCAAGTATGAAGATGCACAAAGCACAAGTGAATACAACTGTTCTGGTCTTACTGAGTTCACAGATAGGGTACAGCAGTCAGTCGATACCAGTTAACAGTCTCCTTGCTCAAGTTGAAGTCCTTTAGTGGGAGTGTAATTCCACCTAGGAAGAAGTTCTCACGTAATGATTCTGCACTGAGAACACTTAACTGAAGCTCCCTCTGTTTCAGAGTTTCCATGCTGTATCCGCTGTACACGAGCTAGGAGGTGAGAAGTCAAGAATTTTTTGGTTAGCCAAAAGAAATTACCCAGACTGCCCTTTCTTCTGACTGCCCAGCCACTGACAGATGTCTGAAATAGACACTGTGACCATTCAGTACGTCCCTTTCTCAGACAATGGGCTGAAAGACATCCCTACTTTATTTTGTGCTCCCAATGTTAAGTGTTTAAAATGACTGAAGTACTCTTTACATGCCAACACTTCTGAATTCATTCTTCTCCACATCATGAGTCAGTGAATCCAAGGAAGGAGGATTTTTAGTTTAAGATTCTTTACCTTTTCCATATCACTCCCCAGAAATTTTTCAGTCTGAGAAATTTCTGCTTCCTTATAATAGCACACCGACCCACTCAGCTGTTTTATATTTGAACAGGGTACAAAGTTCTTGAAAACTGTTCCTTTTCCATTTATACAGATTCACATATTTTTTAGACAATATTTTAATTACTGCTTAGAATAAGAGATTATAGTAAGCTATAGGAAGTTATAAATTTTAACTTGCCATTTCATTGAAAGTTGGGTTTCTTGTCTTCCGGGAGATTTTGGTTTTGCGTTTGGATGTTTTGTGCGTGTCTGGAAGTAAATAGGTTTTCACATAGGGATTTGGATCGGCACCATCTTCTGTAACCTACAGCCAAAGAAACAGGACAAGTTAGAAACTGTTTCCATATTTATTTTCAAGTGTGTAGACTTTGCCATCAACCTCATCAAAAGCAGCAGTTAATTAAGTGGGCAGTTGGAAAATTCAGAGGAAAAGAGAGAGTTTCACCATTCCTGCATCAATCTAAGTCAAGATTGCAATTGAGAAAATGTAAAGTTTCTAGCAGTGAGTGCAGTATCTCCACTTACCAGGTCTTTGATGTGCATCACCATGACAAATAGAGTGCTATTTCTATAGGATATGGACAGCTTCACTTCGCCTCCCACTTTGCCTGAGGTAGGACTTGATGGACTTGTATCTGAAGTAACAGACAAGTATTTCTTCTGTAATATTCGTACACTTTCATCACTACTATGCTGACTTATCACATATGGGAAAAAATACAAGCCTTCGACCAAGTTCAGCTCCTGATTTTATTTCTATTTCTCTAACAGGGGCAAGACTTAAAAGATTTTTGCATTCTCCTGCAAGAACCAGCTTGGAGGTTTGGAATGAAAACCTGAACAATTCAGTCAAACCATGAACAAGTCCAAGTGATCACACACATTATTGCAATTTTTGGTATATACATCCTTGAAACTATGCAAGCATACTTGGAAAGACAGTGATGCAGTTTTCAATGAGAGAAAACTACAGTTAAGTAAAAAACATTTCAAAGATTCACACTGTAAATATATCATCCAATTTATAAACAACCCCTACCTGCAGGTCTGGCTATTCCATCTATTCCTTCCACTTTGTCATCACGAAGTAATGGATGGAAAAAAGTATAAACAAGATCACACTAAATTTGGAAGAAATGTTACACGTTAGTTAAAGTGTTAAAAAGCGCCAAAACTTGAAAACTTGCATTTGATTTAAATTATGTGTACTCACTTCTGCCACCTCTGAAGAACTGTTCATCAGGCTCTGTATGTAACTGTTGAGCTCCACTTTTCTTTTGGCTGCTACATCTTTGATATGTGTCCTTCCCAGAACCATCTTATTAGGAAAGCTACGTGAGAAGAACAACACAGAGTTTTCAGTTAATTTATCAGAAGTACAGTAGGATTCCATTGTCATTTCCATCTTGAAGTGCTGACATCTGTTTTTTTAGTTTTTGCCAATCCAGAGTGGAAACACAGCATGCAAATAGGTTATGACACTCCAGAAAAGCAAGGAAATATTTATAGGTAATTATTATATGTGATATGACACACAGATCACAACACTGAGATGCTCCTCTGGATCTCCTCCTTAAAACTGAAAGATAACGTTTTTCTCCCTTAATTGCCAACTTTGAGGTCTAGTTTTCCACTCAGCAGTTTTGTCTCCACTTCAAGCTATTTCTTCCTCCACCCAGCTGGGAGCAGTTTTGTTGCTTTTGTAATAGTGATGAGTGAGTTAGGAACATACCCTGGTAACTTCCAAAGAGGAAAGAGAATGCCAAGTTTGTTGTGGAGCTCCTGGAACTCATCAAATGTTCGGAAGACAAATGTTGGCTCAACTTGCCCTTCTCTCAAAACTCTCACTACATAGATCTGCCCAAAACACAAAAATAAAAGTAGTTGATGTAAAAACATTTTAAAATGACTACACAATAGAATTTTCTTCACAATCAACTCTTTCTCCTGAGAAATATTAAGCCTGACAGTAAGCCTTCTCCTGAATGCATATCCCATTATTATATCACTCATTGCACCATTTGCATTTCATAGTAGAGTTAGAATTATGAATAGCCCTTAATGCAAAGTAACATCACATGGTCTTCCCACAAGGTAGAGCCACAACTGAGAGGAGGATGATGAAGGGTCGCTAAGGCTGAGCTGTGCACACTCTCCCTTTGAAGCCTCATTGGAAGTTCATACCAGGTATACATAATGTTAACACTAGTGCAGGATTACATCAAAACATGTATCTGTGGGGCCAGAACTACCACAGAACCTTTTAGGTGTATTTTTTTTCAATTAAATTCTCTCCTGATTCTAAAGGATTCCACTTTTGAAGTGATGATTTGGTGGGAGGATGCAACTGCACTGCATTATACAAAAATAATTCTCTGAAGTATTGTGGGTATAGTCCCAGGATACATTCACGTTATTCAAGGGAAATGAAGTTTGAGAGCTGCACAGAAAATTCAGTGGCCTCATTTTATGGGTAGGGGAGTTAAACTTACAGCTTATTTAAATATAACTTAACTTCAAAAAATCTAGACAGGATCTAGACCATCCTAACAGTTTCCTGGAAGAGGCAAGGCTGTTTTGGCTTAGACTAGGCATACTCAAATACATTTATTATACAGTGATTCAGTTCAAAGCTCTTAAATTCCAGCATTAGTCAGATTTGTTCTACCTTACCTTGCTTATCTACAAGATCAAAACATTTACAGCAAACACAGCTTGGAAAGAGACATAGATCTGCATCTATCAATATAGCTCACCTTACGAAAAAGTTCAGGTCAATGTAACTTGAGCTGACTACTTCAACCCAGCAAATAGCAGTAGAGAAATAAAACAACTTAAAAAAAATTGAAGAAGGTTGCACGTCTGCATAGGAATACAAACATTAAGTCTCAAAGTCTAACCCAGATCTATTAAAATCCTGAGGGCAAATTGCAATGGTTGGTGCCTCTAGTAAGACTAAGAGTCTAAGTGCTTTAGTACAGGAAACAATGCTTTTACTTAGGAGGAACAAATCAAACCTCAATGGAAGGTCAGACCGAAACCAGAGTGTCTGATTTAACAACTCCTACTCAGGAAGGAGCCATTTTACAGAAGGCAGCTACATAAAAGCCCATCAACATGACTGAAATTCCTGTATTATAAAACCATCTCCACCAACACTACTTCTGCCCTTTCTATTTCTTTCTAGAAGCTTTTCAAGAGGTGTTTTCATTTTGAAGGATATTATGGGATGCCAGAAATGCCAGTCTGTACTCCAGGAGTCTGTTGCTGGTTTACCCTGGCCAGCAGCTCAGCACCCACACAGCTGCTTGCTCACTCCCACCCCCTCAGCAGTGGGACAGTGGGAATAACAAGAGCAAGAGTGAGAAGATCCGTGGGCTGAGGTAAAGAGAGTCCTGGGGAGGGAAGGTGACGCGAGACAAATGCCACAGCCCACAGGCAGATCCATGCTCAGCCGGTTCCCAAACAGCCACCTTGGAAGGCAGCCCTCTCCCATCTCCAGCTTTCTTCCTGTGCACCCAGATTTTATTGCTGGCAGTGACATTATACACTGGGGAATACCCCTCTGGCTGGTTTTGGTCAGCTGTCCCTGCTGTGTCTTGTTGGAAGAAAATACACCATTATCCTCCCTGCGTGGAAACAGCTCCCACATACTTACGTAATGTTTATCTGGGTTGTATCTCTTCTGATACGTAAACACAGACACCTGTTTGATTCGGCCGTCTTGTTTGAGAGAATAGGTTTTAGCAGAAAACGACAGGATGGGCTCGTCATTAGAAGGCAGACCTGAGAAACGCAGCTGAGCCAGGTTGTGAATGAAGAAATTGAACTTTGTGGCAACACTTCCCAGACTGGATTCGATCAGTCTAGAGAAAGAAAACGTCGAAACACACAAAAATGGTTCTGTCAATGCTTCAGACTGAAGTCTAAGAGAAATAAACACTATTTCTTACTGACAAAGAAAAGGTTTTTAAGATCAATGGGCTATATATATAGTATCATATCAACATTTAACAGAAGACCCAGTATCCAAGCTTGGGAATAGGTTTTATTGATTTATCAATAAAATCAGTAATCCCTTCTTGAAGAAGTGAAGGCTTTCCAGACATGCACCCAACTCTGGAGCCCTGGCAAGACATGGACCTGTTGGAGTAGGTCCAGAGGAGGGCTAGAGAAACTATCAGAAGGATGAACACCTCTCCTATGAGAATGGGGAATTCTGAGAATGGGGGAATCTGAGAGAACAGGGATTGCTCATACTGGAGAAGACTCTGGGGAGATCTTATTGTGGCCTCTCATGGGGAGGCCATTCCTACTTAAAGGGAACTTATACAAAAGATGGGGACAAACCTTTTAGCAGGACATGTTGCAAGAGGACAAGGGATAAAGTATACGAGGATAGATTCAGATTAGATGTAAGAAAGAAAATTTTTTTACAGTAAGAGTGGTGAAACACCAGAACAGGTTGCCCAGAGAGATTGTAGATATCAGGACAGGCCTCTGAGGAAGTTCATCTACTTGAGAATGACCCTGCTCATTGCAGGGGGATTGCTCTTAGATGGCCTTTAAAGGTCCTTTCCCACCTAAACTTTTCTATGATTCTAAGTAGCATGCACACCACTGCAGTTTCTCCTGTATATCTGGAGTGAAGTACAGTAACACTTTTCCAACACCTAGCAACCTCTCGGTTACACTGTACGCACTCCTCCGCTTACACTGGGGCATCATCCCTCCCTCCCCAGTGTGCAAAAGCACTTCTCCAAGAGAGAACTTCTTTACAATACTTTCCATCACATACTCTGCTATTAATTTAGGACGTATTCAAACTGTAAGTGTTAAACAGCCAGACAGAATTATTTACTCTCAGCACTTTAAACCCATTTTTCACACAAGGTCAATCCTAAAATCTGCAAGGTATTTTAGCACAAGCATTACTCTTATACGGAATTGATCTTACTTACACAGTTAACTGAATTATGTTAATGTTCAAACTGTGTGACTGTTCAGCTTGTACAGACATGTTTGTGACCATTCCTAGTACGTTTTCTCCTATCAGAAATCTCCCATTAAGAGGATGATACTGGGAAATATCTTAGTTTTCTCTTATCCAGTACCTTGTAAAGAAAATGGTGGCCTCTGCATCTGTTGTTTGGGGCTGGAGAGCATCTTGGACATACTTCAAGTCTTGAACCCCACTTAGTTCTGGTAACCCAGAAGAAAGCATCTACAAGAAATTGAAATTTAGTTTTAACGCAATAAACCAAATATGATTTTATAATGAAATGATTAAGACTTAGACCCTCAAATTCATTTGTAGCTGCACTAAATTGCTAAATACTAACAGCAGTAGACAACAATTACTTATAATCAGCAGTTATTCACTATTTATGCTGAATTAAAAGCAGTTAAAAACTCTTCACAGTGTGATTTGTGGTAGCATATTAGTTTTAAAATTTCAAGACAGAGGTAGGCAGTAAAAAAGCTTCAAAGATTCCAAATAAAGCTTCCCAAAAAGTAGATCAGATGGTTCTGGCTTTAAAAAAAAAAGCCTGCATTATGAATTTCTGCAGCATAAAATGCATAATTTTTAATACAACCCAGCATGACAGATTTATCAAGTTTCAATTGAATGTGAAAAATGATTACCAATGAAAGTAGGTTAAGGAAGAGGCTGGCATGTTTCCTTATCAAGTTGTAAGCTTGGCAACAGAGATCCACGAACAGCTGAAAGCGAATTGTAGGTTTTTCCCCACCATTAATGACATAAGCCATATCTGATGTCAGCACAAAAGGAGCTCGATCCCTGTTCAAAAAGCACAGAATTCACGAGTTCATCATAAGGTCTCTTCATTGTCAGGCACTTCCTGCTGCCCTCCATCCCCACCCTGAGGTAATGATATTAAATATTCCATTAGTGCCGTTTCACGGGTTTGGGTTGGGTCCCTCTCCCAAGCGTTGCCTCAGGTCACACAGCGCGGTCACACGGTACTGCACCTACAGCACCTCTCCCAGAGCAACACTTGCAAAGAAAATCACTTCATTCTCTACATTGCTTGGGTACAGAAAATACCTTTTAAAGCTACCAAACATTTGTGCGTGTCCCAAAAACTTTCCAAAGTCGATGTGAAACATATGCCCGGTGTTCCGGAGCATTATGTTATCATTGTGGCGGTCACAGATTCCCAGGACGTAAGTGGCTACACAGCATCCTGCACAAGAGTAGATGAAGTTTTCTGAAGCCTAGGAGAGTGAGAAAAGAAATGAATTGAAATCAAATATCAGTAGAAAAAACATAATTCATGTATTTAACAGTCAGTCTTGATGAGTGCAAAATCCAACCCAGGCAAAACAGGCCCTAAATTTGCTTTTTTTCCCCCCCAAATACTGCTCCTCAGTTAGCTTTGCCCAAATCTCTCGATATCCCACTTTGCAGCAAAAATGGTTAATTTGTTTTTCACAAAAATGAAAGACAAAAGAGGACTTAAAGACAAATCACAAAACTATGTTAGCAAAGAAAAGGGTACAAGACCTGTATTTCCAATGTATCGTAACGGCATTATAGCCCAAAAAAACAATTTTTGAATCTCATGTGTACAAGAAGAGGCCACTGCTCCTGAACTACAATTAAGAGCTGACACTATTCCCCCTTCTTTTAAAGTATATTTTTTCCATATCCAATAAAACCTCTTGATGAGAATCCTGAGAATCCATCCGGCTCCTTTTTATAGGGAAGATTTTAACTTGCTCTTTTTCAAGTATAGAAAAAAACTAAGTTTCTTAAATATACAAACCAAAAATTTCCATGGAAGACCTGGAATATGAATTTCATTCTTTTGTCAGATTGTACTTAGCCCTTTTAAAAGATCTTCAGAAAAGAACAGTGCTGAAAAGTCACCTTTTCATACTCCTCCTCTGTAGGATTATACTTCCGCAACCATTCTGCCAGAGGCTTGTCCTTAAAAGAACCTGTCACTCCATATTCCACTTGAATTTTCCTAAGTGTATCTGAAGCAGGAACAAGCTCTACCATGCCTTGAGATAGAATAAAATAAAGTGTATTTAGTAATCTCCTTAAGTTATGCTGTATTTTTATTACTGGGTAGAAACTTCCCTAACAATGGTGAGTCTTACAGTCTTAGACAACCTCCTTCGAAACCCCGTTAGGTGTAAAAATAGTTGTTAGTTCCCTAAGCATTTCCACAGACTATGTTACAAAGTAAACCCTGAAACACGTAGCAATACAACTTAGCCTACTTCAGTACAACTAGTTACAGTTGTAATAAACTATCTATTTACACTTAACTTACTTAACTTTGAATAATTAGTTTCTACCACATAAACTTCTTTTACTCTAAATTGGCCAAAATACTTTGATGCTGACAATTCCCACACACTGACAGTGAATTGATCTAGTAACTGCTGTCAAATGTTAAAACAGATCAGACAGTGGGCTTTATATGTGGCCTTACTTCGGAAATAAAATTTACTAAAAATATTTGTATAACTAAATCATAAAAGGAAAACATTTAGTTGATTAACAGAATTTTACTTCTATCTTGGCAAGAGCTACTAAAGGTACATCTGTAGTTTGCATCCATTTGACTTTTCTCCTTTAATCTTTCAAGTACTTTAAGGACACTAATATTAGCAGCAAGAAAAAAAAAAGCTACATAAATCAAGTCATCATTCAGAGTAGGACGAAAAGCCATCTGTTTCTCTAAAAAGCAAGTCTTGCATAAATAGAAGCTTTTTGCTTAGTTT
This sequence comes from Tichodroma muraria, assembly GCA_013390105.1. Classification (NCBI taxonomy): domain Eukaryota; kingdom Metazoa; phylum Chordata; class Aves; order Passeriformes; family Sittidae; genus Tichodroma; species Tichodroma muraria. The sequence continues at coordinate 2,814 of WAAG01014021.1, read as the reverse complement.
TGCCAACCTATACTACAAATTTCCACCTTTTCCATGTATTTAGGAGTTTTGGTCATGCTGTTCATCTGACTGAAGAAATACTTAAGTTATTGTTTATCCTTTTAAATGTCTTTGGTTTCTATTGGCTACAGAATTAGCTAAAACTAGCAAAAAGTATGTTGAAGGTGCAGAACAGTATTTGCACTCAGAGTTCTGTGACCTACTTTCAAACCCCAGAAACAGCCTCATATTGCCAAGGAACTTTCACCAGCATATGACACAAATTCTGGGGGACAGTGTGTGTGCATGGCAAGGGCTGCCATGTTCAAATTCTTCTTTTTTCACATTTCAGTACAAGAATGATACTCCCTGACTCCACTGCAGCAGATTCTAAACACTTTAGCATTTTGGTTTGCACTGGAGTACTTTCATCATAATTAAACTTTCAGAATAAGGATTGCTCTAGCACCTTCATTTTCTTGTGTTGCAGTAAGAGCATCAAGAGCAACCTTAGTTTTTATCACTGTATTTGTTTGTCCCGCTGTTCACTGACAACGAAACACTCAAGAAAAGAAACACATTTGGATGTCACTCAGCCATCAGGAAATTCACAACAATCTAACTTATTTTACTCTCAAGTACTGAAGTTCCTTGCAGTGGAACTGTTCCTTAGCAACTTCTGCCCAGAGGTTTTTCACTATCAGTGTGACAAGAAATTGTAGAAGGGGGAGCAAACATTAAAGGCAGCATCTGGTGTAGCACCTCGGTCTTTTCCAGTTGAGAGACACTTGAAGATAACCATCCTTAGATCCAGTCCCTCCTGCAGCCAGATCTTATCCATGATCTTAATCATTTGTAAAGCCAACATATCTTGTCTCAGATCTTCTCCAACCTTAAACAGAAAAATAAAAGTTAACCAGTGACACAATAAAAGAGGAACAGGCTACAATTAAACTTTCACATGTGGTAGATTTTTATGTTTTATGGCCCGTTCACATACTTCTTTCTCGATACACAGGAGCAAACTCACGGAATAATTAAACTTATTGGTCAGTCTATGCTAAAATTAATTGATACCAATTAATAAATTGAATGATAAAAAATTATTCAACTTATTTTCTCCAATACACATGTAAGGCCTACCTTAAACATCACATTAATTTCTTCTCCCAGCGGGTCTGCATTTATCAGTGCAACTTTGAGTGGTACTGCATTGGAGCTGAAGAAAGAACAGGCCTGCAAGTAGATTTAGTGTCAATGGTCAGAAAGGACTATTCCTGCTAGCCCAGAAAACAAGACACTGACAACAAGCAGGTCTGACACACAATGTGTCTATTCAGACTCTTAACATTTCAGTTGTGGTGAATACGTGCTTCCTTTGAATAACAAGCCCTTTGGCTGTTATTTGTTGAATTCTTGTACAAAAGCCAACAGCGCGGCACAGTGATGTTTTATACATTCTGAAGGGAAGAGTGAATACAACATGAAAAAATATTTTATCAGCAGCTTTGTTTTGAAACCAAGATGCATTAAAAACGTATATTTGTGTGTTTCACAGTATCTTCTCATTTATCTGCTTTCAAGACCCTGCTCATGATTTAATAGTTACAGTAGAGAAGGAAAGTGAGAAGAGCTGTCTCTCAAACACAGGATTAGCTCAAGAATTAACAAACCTTTAGGTTTTCAGTCATGCATGATGATATAATCAAGACTGTGGTTGAGCAGATATTGTCAAACCTCACAGAGTTCTGGAAAAATAATTTACCTGCTCCTCCTACATTATTATTTGCTGGACCTTCACAATGAAATAAAGCTACAGCTTACCTCCCCAGCATCTCTGGACACAACCAGTAACAGGTAGTTTCACGTGTTTGACAGTACTTACTCACTGCTTGAACTTTATATTCTTGGTCAATTTCCTCTTTTGATTACTAATGCACACAGGACTTTTTCATGCACTTTGAGTAGTCCCCTGCTTTGCTATAACCAGGATTTTTGGTCTCAGGAAACAGGGTCTGAAGATGCA
>WAAG01014020.1:13722-37172 GCA_013390105.1 Tichodroma muraria | reverse complement strand
AAATTCAGGTCATGTGAGTGATTCCTTGAAAGATTAGGGCCAACCCCCACTCCAGCCACTGTCAATCCAGTAATTTACCATATAAGACTCCTGTGGGTCATTAGAAGGGTTTGATCTCAGGACACAGATAAATAGCTGGAATTGAAAGATACCTCTTGAGGTCACCATTATTTCCATCTCTGTGTGATAAATGTGTCATAAAATTATGAAAAATAGAATCTAAAGCCTGGCTAGCTCTGTCACCTTCAATAGTCCTATTGTAAGACTGTGTTTTAGATGAAAAATTATAAATATTTTCCTAATTCTCTGATGTATTTGGTTTCAAACACCATCTGCTTTGGTGCAGTCCTGTCCCTGAGTTTGTCAAAATATCGACTGAATCCCCTTGGGATTTTTGTTTTGAAATTGTACAATAAATTTGTCACCAGAGTCTGAGGGTAGAAAGTTGTCATGGGATTCAGTTTCTTTGAGAAATTCCAGACCCAGGGCTGGATTATCTCATCTGTTTGGGAGCAAACTCACTGTCCCTTCATCCCAAAGCCAAAGGAAAGGAAAAGGCCGATCCCTGCAGCAGGTTTTTTCTATCGACTGAGGACTCTGCCAGCCTTGTCTCTCCATCCCCAAGTGAGATACCTTGGCAAGGAGCCTGAAAGTGGCCATGGTGAGGCTGTGACCCCCCTCTTGTTCAGCAAAGATTCACTGAAATGTCTGTCAGTGGCATATTCATCCTTGACTTATTAACATCATCACATTATCGCTTATTTCTTTGTCATTTGAGCCAAATTCTCTTTCCTCTCCTTGCTTTCCTGTGTTAATCAGCAGAAACATCTGGTTAAATTGCTTTTCATATTTATGTCTCATTTTTGTAGAGTTTTAGAGCTGGGTTGGTGGGTTTTTTTGTTTTGTTTTAGTTTTTCCCCTGTGCTTCAGGATTACAAGTTGCTTCGAAAATTAGAATTTGAATGGGAGTTTTGCTTATTCCAAGACTCGTACTCTCCCACTGGGAGAATGAGTGAGGAGAAACAGTTCCACCAGGGCCCAAGCTCCCTCTGCAACATCCCATCCACTCCTCCAGGACATGCAGCACGTGGCCTTCTTTCCTGGGAAAGTCTGTGCTGGGAAAAACAGAGATGATGTTCACAAAAACAGTGCCTAGGGTGTGGCTTTCCCATTCCACAGAGCACTGAAGGGGTGTGCACAGTGTTTAATTTTACCTAATGAAGGCAAATCTCCTCAGGCCTCCCTGCAGGCAGCGGGAAGTGTTGGGTTCCTCTGGAGGGCCTTTTAAGGGAGCTAAATTAAGCTGCTTCTATGATTTCCTTCTTCCCCAGGAGAACTACAGACAGATTACTCTTGTTTTAGAAGAATATATTTAATACATTTCTCCTCTGTAGCTCCTCTCTGCCTAAATGATTAATTTTCTGAGGCCAACCAGCCTTTAAGAGATGTTGAGCAGTGAGGGGTGTCTGCACTAAGATCCCAAGAAACTTTATACACAAGCAAGTTTTGGTCCTTTGATTAGGCACTTGGGGTTTTGCTCTTTTTCTCTTTTGTTTGTGTTTTTTTCCTTTGCTTTTTTAAAAGTGTATTTTGAGTTGTTATTATAAGTGCATGATTACATTAACAGACTTTAACACTGTTTCATTTAAAAATGGCAAAATCTGAATGCAACCACTTTCCACAAATTATCTGCAAACCTTTATTTCTTTGTCCACCACAAAAATTGTGAGATTAATTCCTGTTCTTTCCTTTAGAACCTTAAAGAATAAATTACTTGAATCTTTTGTGGCATGTCTTAATCCAACTCCTGATGCTATTAATTGAAGAATTTCCATTGGTTTTATTAAGGATTAGAGAAATCCCTGGAACCTTTTTCTCCAATTTCTACCTGAGGCTGAGTTCTCCTGATTGAATTCATGCACTCTGTGGTGTATTTTGTGCTCAAAACCGCCCATTTGATCAAGAAACAGACCAAGGGCACATCCTCTTCCACTGTGAGCAGAAATTGTTAGCTGCACATCTCTTGAGGGACAAGCTGGTCAAGATTTCCAAGATTTCTGCTGGAAAAACAAACCCTTTTTTACAGGTTTTAGACCATAGCTGTCTTGCTTTCTAAGCATACTCAGGAGTCAAAGTTAGTATCTGTTTTTGATGGAAGTGGGGACCTGCCAATTGTGATGGGTAGCTGATGATTTTTCTTTTCCAGTCTCATTTTGATTCCTTGTGGTTCCTCCAGGCTTCCCCCAGTGCCATAGTAATGTAGGGTGAGATTCTTCTCCCTTAATTGTAGATTCCAGCAATTTGTCTCAATCTGAGCCATTTTACAGACCTCCACTACAGCTTGGAAATGTGGTCCAGGAGTTTGGCTTGTGGTTTGTTTAATCTGATCAACTTCTGGAGAGTGGGAGGAATTGCACACCATGGATTTGCTCTCTGAGATATTGTCTGAGATGATTTGATCAAGAACAGACACCTGGGCATGGTCAATAACCCACATGGACCCACATGAATCCAATTATCCCTGAGCTCTAATAACGAGATGATTTCAGGTGCCATGTCCCTTCCATAATTTAATCCAGCAGATTTATCAGTCTTGAGCCACTTTCCGCTGAATTCCCTGTCACTCTTCCCATTGACTTCAGAAGGAATGGGATGAGAGGCAACCTCCATCCTGTCAGGAGATGTGTGGGGAGCTGTCAGTCATCCTGCCTCTGACTGATGGGTTGGATGTTCCTCAAAATGGGCATTGGTTCTACTTCCCTGCAGAGCTACAGGCCACAAACGAGAGGCTGCTCCTCTCTTTATGCCAAGGAGTAGATTGCTGAATTGCTGTTGGTGTAAAACCTTTGCTTTTTGTTTTGTACCCTGCAATTATCTTCTTTTAATTTGCAGATAGCATCGAAGCCAACATTGAGACCTCTTCTTCTAACGTAGAATCAGCCAACGAGCAGCTGGCAAAAGCAAGTCAGCACCAAGTAAGTGGGACAAAAAAAGATCCTACAAATGCTTTCAGGGATAGTATTTACAATAAGCAAAACACCTGGCAGCAGTGAACCACTGGGCACATGGATTTGTGCTGCCTGGAAAGATGATAATGCATATTCTAAGTAGGAACTAAACTTTTTTATGTATATATATATATATATATATATGATTAAATTACCATAGCACAGACAATTTGCTTGAGAGTAGTCATTAAGAGTCCTGCATATTAAACAGACATTTCCCTGTAGGAAAGTCAACAATTAGCTACCGTTGTTCTTGGAAAGACACCATAAAAAGCACATAATTTACGTGCATATGTGCTTCTGTTTGGTGTGTTTCCCCATAATCAGGCAACAGTACTTTAAGAAAACAACTTGAGTTGTCAAACAACATGATGTGGTTGGTGAAAAATGGCTGTGGTGGTGGTGTTCAGCACTTTTCAAAGGCAATTTGAGGGATTTTTTTGTGATTTTTTTTTCCCTTCATTGGAGTAAGAATAAAACATAAACACACACACACACACATATATACACACAAACATTAATCTTTTTGAAAACAGCTTGCCCAGAAAGTACTCCTTGATGGTTATAGTTAGTACTTTCTGGGAATGAAGGGGGGTGGGAGAATGAACAAAGAAAAAAATTGTTCTCAATTGCATTGTGACTGACAGAAGAAAAAAATCTTCTAGTTTTCTTTTTTCCTCAAGCATAAGTTGGTGATTTTCATGTGTCTGAATTTTGACAAAATGTAGCTGAGATCCCTGAGAGCACATGGTGCCTGTTGGTTGGTCCTTGGACATTGAACTCTGAAGCTCGGGGGTAAACCTCCACTCACAGGCATTTTACTCTGGTGTAATGGAGTGATGTGATTTTAAAATTATCTATAGATCTAGCTCATTTTTTGATGAAACACATTGTCCCAATTTTGGGTAATAAGAGTGAATATTGTAGCACTTTGATAATACAGAAAGTAAGTGCTGTCTTCAGCTACATTTTGGTTTTTAATGTATATATATTCAAGATAATGTGTGTCACCCTGCATGTAATCCTGCATTCACTTTGAAAATAACTTTTTACATACCACACGAAGTCTAAAATGAAACTGGAATGAATTTAATGCTGACCTGACTGTAGAGCTGATTGCAAAGCTGCAAATGAGTTAATGATGACTTTGGCTAAGAAGGTCAAAGAGGAGGCAGGCAGAAAATGAATGCTTCACAGTCTAAAGGCTCTGCTTTCTTCAGGAGCTGCTGAAGTAGCCTGCCCAGACAGGAGGCCTTTTTTTCCCTAGATATGTTCATCAGGATAAAGATATAGCCGGTTTTAGCGAGGCAACCCCTGCCAAGGGCATCAATATGAACTGATTGGTGTACATGAGAAAATGGAGTCTCTCTTGCACTTGAAACAAGCCCATAATGACTAATATCACTTACAAAACTTTGTCTGCTGAAGGAAATGTGCTTTCCAGACCTCCTGTGGAGCACAGGGAACTGTCCTGGATGTGGATCACCAGAAAAATATGTGTAAACCCAGCTCACTCTCTGTCACCATGAACAGAAAATGAGGTGACATTTTTGGCACTTCCACTGCAGGCCTGCTGGCCTGGGGCTGTGTTGCCTGTGATGCCTCACGTGTTATGTGCCACGATACCTGCTCATTTTACCCCAAAGGGACGCTGTCCTCATGATGGGACAGGGAGGGCCCTGATGCCACAGCCCTCAGGGATGCTGCAGGGAGGAGCGTTGATGCCCCTTGTGTACATTTGGGTAACGCAGTGTGAGTACAGGTCATCCTTCCAGGTGGTTTGCCTGGTTTGGGATGCTTTGGAAATATCTGGGATGGGTTTGGGAGAGCGATCAGCCAGATGGCCCTGTGGGTGAACTGCTTTTAAGGGACCTGCCAGAGCTTTACATGCTCTAAATTCCATCTGTGCTCATCTGTGCTGCTCAGGGATCAAAGGCACAGACTGTTTTCTAAATCTTACTGAGCAGTTTTCCTTCTTATGTTAAACTGCTAATTCATGAGTATGTTTGCTTGTTACTCATGTTACAGTGTGATTATCCCGTAAATGCAGACCGGCTTACAAACATTTGTTATTTATTACTGTTTATATGTACATAAACGTGTGCGTGTGCGTATGCAGCATTTTTATTAGTCAGTGTAGTGTTTTTATTAGATTGTCAACAAATGTATACATAAATTGAGAAATCAGAAATGTCAACACTGCTGAAACATTCAAGTTTAAGACCTTCTGTAGAACTTAATGGAGGGATTTCTGTCAGGAATAATGATTCAGTGGCTGGTTATTTAGCACAATATTTGGACGTAACCCACACAGTCACTTCAACAGTACAACTTGGAGAACCAGTCCCAACCTGCACATTAGCATAACAAAGAACCAGTAAATAGTTTTTCCTTAGCTACTACAAAATAAGACATTTAGGTTTCCTGAAATGATAGAAATGTTAAAAAAATGTAAATGTCTTCACAATGAGCTCCTTTGTCTGCATTTTAAATTTGGTAAGGTGTTCCTTCCTCTTGAGATGTGTGTGCTAACAGCAGTGTTTTATTACTTTGAGTGAATTCTCATGTGCCCCATCTAAACTCTGAAAGATTAGTGGGAGCTGTCAGAGCTTTGGAATAAATATATCTATATCTATATTATCTATATCTATATATCTATATCTATAAGCAGATTTTTCTTTCATTTTAAATTCTAATTGGAAAATAATTGTTTCTGCTTAAACTTACTTTTACTTAAACTCTTTTTTACTACAAATCACAGTTAAGCTGTGCCAGTGCATTATTTGTGGGAGAACACAGGGTCAAAATGCAGATGAAAGCAATAAGAGTTGAATATTGATGCAAAAAGGAGGCCTTTTTTTTCCATATGAAAACCCTATTGGTCACAGAAATGTGACATTTTTTTTAATCCTACTTTCACTAGAAAACCTGAGTTTGAAAAACGACTGAGAGGCAAACAAATCTGGCAGGGAGAAGCTGATCTTGCTTCAATGCCTTTCTTTTCAGTGGGGGTCTCATTTCTCTTGGGCCTCAAGCAGGAATGATGACTCCTGCCATTAATACCAACAGCCCAGATTGGACTCTTGAAATTTCCTTGTCCCTGCCCCCAGAGAAAATGATTCATCCCACCCATCTCAAAACACCAATTTTAACTTGGGTCAAATTGCTCTCTGGAAGAGAGGGATTTATTGGACCAGCTATGAGTGTGTTTGGTGGTGATGTGTGTTTAAGTGTCTAAACCTCCTTCCCATGATTCATGAGGAGGAATTGCTTTCAGCACATCTTGTCACATCTCACAGGAGATGTCTGACATAGATGGGTCTGGTAGCTGCCTCTTAGGACAAATTTGTTCTCTCCTTTGTCCATTAAATTGAGATTATATTAATTATGCCACAAATATTTCAATGGAAAATTAATCCCATGCCTATCACCTGTCTCTTTATTGGGATAAAGGGAATATCTAGACACCCAACATGCCCTTGAGGTTAGTTTAAGTGGGCTGGGCATCACACTAAAGGGGTGGCTGCATGGAGATGAGCACTTTCACTTTGCTCACTTTGCTCAGAGCTTCCTGCAGGTGGATTGAGAGGAAGGAAAAGAAATCAATGCAACCTTCATGGGTAGAAATCAAACCAATTGTTCCTTTTCTTATGTAAAGTTTGGCCTAAGTTCAGCTTGGCCTCACTGACTGAAGGACTCTGTGCTGACTGCTGAAGCTAACTCGTTGTGGAAGAGCTGCTTGTGTTCCTCTGATTATTGCTGGTTGCTTTCCTTCCTTATATCCTCAGTGGAAGTCAAGCTAATTTGGAGTCGCTGGCATCGCAAAGGCAAACAGCAGTTCAGTGACCCACTTGTGCAGTCTAAGAACAAAGAGATTTTTTCCAGTAAAGAAGCAGTTCCTGGGTCTGGCTTTCACGGGTACACAGAGGGGCACTTTGAAGGCTGGAGCTCTGAGGGAAAAAAGCCTCATAAATCTCTGATATTTGCAGAGATCTTGTTGGCTGGGGACCACTGATAAGGGATTGTCTTCAACTTTTGCTCAAATAACTCATTGGTATTTCAACAACAAAAGAAAATTTGAGTTTCAAAAATCACCTTCTCAGAGTCTTTGAAATTTTTTGGCACAGTAGCCTCTCAAAGCACTTGTTGCTTATAAATATTGTGAAAATGAAGATCATCTCCTCCTCTTCACTATGGATATGCTCTAAGACCTTGTCTTTTGCTGCCACTAAATAATTTTAACCTTAGTTTTATAACTAAGATCCAACTGGCACCATGATTGCACCCTGACACGTGCAGCAGTCATCCAGCAACTGCAAAGCCATGGGGGACCAGCGTGGTTGGATTATCTTGATGCAAGTTGAGGCCATTTCCCCTTAACCTGTCACTTTTTATCTGGGAGAAGAGAGTGACCCCCACCTGGCTACACCTTCCTTTCAGGGAGTTGTGGAGAGCAAGAGGGCTCTCCCTGAGCCTCTTTTTCTCCAGGGTGAGCTCCACCCCAGCTCTCTCGGCTGCATAATTTGGATCCCTCACTTCAAGAAAGACTTTGAGGTGCTGGAGCATGTTCAGAGAATGGCAACGGAGCTGGGGAAGGATGTGGATGAGAAATGCCTGAAGGAGAATTTCTGCACGGGAGGGGTTGTCAAACATTGGAGTGGGCTGTCCAGGGAGGTGGTGGAATCACCATCCCTAGAGATGTTCAAGAAATGACTGAATGTGGCACTTAGATGACAAGGTGGTGATCAGTCAAGGGTTGGATTCGATGGCCTTAGAGGTCTTTTCCAACTTAAATAACTCCGTAATTCTGTGATTCTGTGATCTCCTAGGACAAGAAAAGGCTGGGCGCCCATATGGCAGATTTGTGACAGAGATGTAACATCACTCTACTGCAAACCCTAAGATGCAACATAAACAATCAACCTCGTGTTGCTGTTTGTCCGTGTTTGTCACCACGGTGAGCATGGCTGTTTGCAGCTCCTCCGGATGATTAGCACTTGGAAGTTTAATTTGGGGGATTACAGAGATATTCTTTCTCCTGGCACTTCCTGCCTGTGAAAGTGATGTCAGCTGAATTAAAGCTGCAGTAGGAACTCCGTAAGGACTCCAAGCAAAAGCCATTACTGAAGTGACTGTTTAATTACATGACTGAGCCTTAATCCTCCTCTTCAGCAGAAGAAAGAAACTTTGCCACCATACAGAGTCTTCATGGTCCTGTACCATGAACTCCAGTTAGGAAAAGAAGTCCTGCAGAAATTGTTTGAATCTCTCAGACCAATCTGCAGACCCTCTCCACGTTCTGTCTCTCATCAACACATTCACACCAGGTCAGTTCAGGAACCTCTGCCTGAGCTTCCCCCTCAGACTGAATTTCTTCAACTTCAAAGCAATTTCTCCTGCATAGCACTTGTTTTAATTCCACCCTTCCCTCTCCCATTAAGCTATATTTTTTACATTTTTGCTGCCAATTGCAGCCTCCCAGTCCTCTCCTGCTGAAGCATAGCTACCAGCACCACTGCTGCCTCAAGCATTCCCTTCCCTTATAATGACCCCAGCAATCTGCTTGCCCAAGTTGCTCAGAAACTCCCACATGGAGATGTTTGCCTTTATTTCCTGTCAGATATGCCCCAACGTGGTCTGTATTGCTACAGAGCCTTGAAGAACTCCTTGCTGCTGCACACCTGCCTCTTCCTTCAGGCTCCCTTTGTCTTGGCAGCACAGTCTGGGCAGCAAGCAGAGCTGTCTGGGGCAGTGCATTCAATGATTAAATTGAATCACTGAATCATTTCATTTGGACAAGGCTACTAAGATTATCCAGTCCAACCATGAACCCAGCACTGCCAGGTCCACCACTAAACTATGTCCCCAAATGTCACATCTTGTTGTTTTTTAAATGCCTCAGGGATGGTCACTCCACCAATTCCTTGGGCAGCCTATCCCAGTGGTTAACAACCCTTTCAGTGAAAAATTTTTTTTTTTTTTCTAATTTCTGATCTAAACATCCCCTGGCACAACTTGAGGCCATTTCCCCTTAACCTGTAATGTTTTACCTGGGAGAAAAGACTGACAGTGGCCTGGCTACCCCTTCCTTTCAGGGAGCTGTAGAGAGCAAGAAGATCCTCCCTGAGCCTCCTTTTCTCCAGGCTGAGCCCCCCCAGCTCCCTCAGCAGCTCCTCATCGGGCTTGTGCTCCAGACCCTTCACCAGCAGCAGCTATTTGGGATAAAACTTCTGCCTCCTTTTTTCCTTGCTCACTGGCTCCCTATGAACGGCAGGCTGAGTTTTCAGATTTTAGAGTGCTTTATTTTGAAGCAGCTTCTGTCTTTGCCTGCTTTTTTACTGTGTTTTAATGCAGCCATTTACAAAACAGCTGCTTTCCGTGGGAAGTGGTGTTCGAGTCAGCGCCAGTCCGTGTGATAAATGAACTGTGTGAATGCAGCAACTTAACCTCAGCAAGGTCTGAGCCACAACATTTATTTAAAACTCTCTTTGTTTTCTGTAAATAATGGATCTGTGTGATCAAATATTTATTAAGAAAGGGGTTGTTTAGAGCTTTTGGTTGTCATGCATTTGTGTGTTCCTGTGTGTAAAGGTAAAATCTTTCAGGCCGTTTTTAACCCCAGCAGAACATCTCTTCATTTGTACCATCCAAAAGGGAGAGATGCCTGATCCAGGTAGTAGCTTAGTTTTTTTTTCACCCCATTATTATAGAACACCAACTGTGAATTTTTTGGGAGGAAAAAACCAAAAAAATATCCACCATGAGCTCATTTTTATTTAAGCACAAACCATTCAAGGAGGAAGTGGAAGGGGCATGAGTGGAGTGGGGAAGGAATCCAGAGGAGGCCATGAACATGATTTGAGGGATGGAGCACCTCTCCTGTGAGAAAAGGCTGAGAGAATTGTGATTGTTCAACCTGGAGGAGAAAGGACTCCAGGGTGGACTTACTGTGGCCTTTGAGGTACCTGGAGGGGGACACAACAAATCTGGAGAGGAACTTTTACCAAGGGAGAGTGACAAGACAAGGAGGAATGGCTTTAAACTGACGAATTGCAGGTTTAGATTGGATATTAGGAAGAAATTCTTCCCTGTTGGTGTGGTGAGGTCCTGGCATAGGCTGTACAGAGAAGTTGTGGCTGCCCCATCCCTGGGAGTGTTCCAGGCCAGGCTGGACAGGGTTTGGAGTAGCCTGGGATAGTGGAAGGTGTCCCTGCCCATGGCAGAGCGTTGGAACTGGATGATCTTTAAGGTTCTTCCTGACCCAAACCATTCTGTGATTTGGTGTCATACGAAAGACTCGGGAGCAGGTTTAGTGGTGGGCCATTGGTGATCAATCTGTTTTCTCTGGTGAGAAGATGAGTAGGTAGGGCACAGATTTTACTTACTGTTAACCTTGGTGGAATGCAGCACTGGGACTGTTCCAAGTCAAGAATATTCTTATTTTAAGAATATCAGTTACACTGATCGTGGTGGAATGCATTCAGTATTTCAAAGGCAAGAATTTTCTATTGAAAGCTCTGAACAAGTCTGATCTGTGACAAGTCAGAGACAGCAGAAGGAAATCACAGACTGTCTTTTGTTTTTCTAATTCATTTGTTTAACAGAATCTCTTTCCAGGGTACAGTTTCATTTTGAGGGGTCAGAGATTAAAAAGCAATTTTCCCTTGCTAGCAGCAGCATAAACTAGTGAGTTACATTCCTCTTAATGGCCTCATTTAACAGAAGAGTGAATGGAAATCCTTGGTTACTGACTGGAAAACCACACTTAGACTCATCTTTGTGCCCAGTGGCAGCACATATAATAAATTGCCCTGCTCAAAGGTCGAAGCTTTGAGAAATTGTATTAAACTTACCTCTTAATGGGCTAGGGATACCTAGGAGTTAGGAATATTATCGCTGGAGATGCATACCTAACTGGGATACATGGAAATGAGGAAGAGAATTTAAGTATCCTTGAGTCCCAGCTGTGTAGCCTGAAGTGTTATTGCACTGGGCTGTGAGCTTGTCACATCTCATCAAGCAGCAAAATGGTTGAGCTTGGTCAGTGTTTGCACTGGAAACCTCTGCTGAAAACCTGCACGTGCAGGCAGCAGCGTTCTCCTGCTCGCTTTTCCTTTCTGGTGCAGGGACACTGGCCAGGCAGTGTCACCATTCCTCACATATTTCATGTCAAGCCACTAAAGTGTCAGTGAGTCAGAGGAGGCCGGAGAGGCGCTCGGAGGGTTGGAAACCCTCTGCTCTGGACCCAGGCTGGGACAGCTAGGGGTGTCCAGCCTGGAGAAGAGAAGGCTCTGGGGAGACCTTTAGAGCCCCTTCAAGTGCCTAAAGGGAATGGACAGGAAACCTGGAGAAGGAATTTTAAGAAGAGCCTGGAGTGACAGGACAAGGTGCAGTGGCTTTAAAATGACAAAGGGTCAATTTATGTTAGATGCAAAGATGAAATTCTTCACTATGAGAGTGAAAGCCCTGGCACATATTAAACAGAGAAGCTGTGACTATCTCATCCCTGGAAGTGTCCAAGGCAGGTTGGATGGGACTTGGAGCAACCTGGGATAGTGGAAGGTGCCCCTGCCCATGGTAGAGGGTTTGGAATGAGATGATCTTTAAAGACCCTCCCAACCCAAACCATTGCGTGACTCTAAAGATGCCACATTGGTTTTCAAGGCCACAGTGAAACTACTGGTTGAATTCTGATATGGGGATTTATATTCCAGTTTCTGTGTGTCTTGATTTTTAACTATTTGATGAGCACCAGTTTAACAATCCATCTTTCCATAGGGACAGTGTAAGGGACCTGCAGTCAGTATGGTGTCATCTCATCAGATTTGGTACTTAAAATTTAGAGAGCTGGAAGAAAACAGGCTAAGCTTCCCTTCCTGTGCCTCTGGAAGACTGTTCATCCTGTTTCTCTTGGATATAGTACCTCAGTCTGTGATGTATAGTGCCCAGAAGGTGAACATCTTGCTTTCATGCTGATAGACAAGTACCTTCAAAAAACCACTTTACTAAACAGTGAGAGTTTGACTTCCTTGCCTAAAAACTAATATTTAGTATCCTTTTGTGCTGAGTAGGGAATCCTGCTGCCTTTCTGGCTTCTGCTATGGAAGGCTGTTCCTCCCCAAATCACATGTCACCTGTGCCATCTGTGTTAAAATGCTGCAAAGAACCTGGGGCATCTCCAGTGGTCAGGAAGTAGCTGAGGAAGTCAATGCTTATTCCCCTGTTGTGCTTTAATAACTGTATTGATCATGAAGGGAAAATGATATGTAAGGAGAAAAAAGCTACAGAAAATGAAATTGCTTTTATTTCCATTTTGACAAAGCCTGGAAGCACTTTAATCAAAGGTGGTTTCCATATTCCTGAAAGAAATCACAGGCCTGGTAGGACACCTTTGTAGCACAGCTCTCGGGTCATGGCCTGGCACTGTCTGAAGTGGAGAATGGGGATTGTTACATTCCACTTGTGCTGGGGAGGAGAAAAGAGAGTCAATTATAGCCTTTCTAAATTTGACTTCAGCAACACGCAAAGCTCTTGGAAACATTTTGAAATGAGGAATGAAAAGCAAGGAGTTCTGAGCGGGGTGGGACAATCTGGGATTTCATTTCACTTTGAAAGAGTCATTGCATATCTCTGTGAGGAGAAAGGACTTCCTTAGACAAAGAGACTTTTGGCTTCCTGGTCTCCAGAGAAATATTTTCTACAATTCTATCACATGAGGTTTGTCCTTGTTTAGAAGATTCATAGGAGAAGCTTGTTCTTGTTTGGTCAGCTCTGATGCCTCTTAATTTTTGTTCTACCTCTCGCCCTGTTGTGAGTTCAGGATTGGCAGCTCAAGCCTTTGGCAAGATTCAGCCATTCCAATATTCCCTGCTGGGGAATTAAGGCATTAAGGTTTACTGTGGAACAAATTTAGGAGACTAGGAAACATCTACAGGAACCTGCTACTCTTCATAAAGCACAACTTTGTTTTTAATTTTTTTTTAAGATGACTCTAAGAAAAACAATTTACAAGGTGGGTCAAAAATTCATTATGATTTTTATGTCACAGTAAAAGCTGCATTTGTTCCATTTTTAGTGGGTTTGGGAATCTTCTTCATAGATTTTTTCCTTTTTGTCCAGTGAGCCACAAGGTATCATTCTTCCTTTTTACAGAGAACAGTGCTGTCCATTTACAAGAAACAATTCTTGCATCAGTTCTTTTTACTGCAGAAGACATTTTTCTTACCTAGACCTGAAGCATATAAAATGTAAAATAAACTATATTCGTATTTATCTTTCCTCTTTAGAGTCCGTCCCAGTGCATATTACCCTTTTCCTGAACTTTTTTTTTTTTTTTTTTTGGTTAAGAGTTTAAAGAAAAGGGAATAATATGTAACTTCAGGCTTTCACTGGTGTCAAAGGCACATTAGTGGACAGAGAATAGGGTTTTATCCACAATACAGATCACATTTGCTGATTTAATGGGACTGGGGAGAATTCATGACCATGCAGGTAAGTTTATTTTTTCCTAAGCAGAGAAATCTTAAATTCTACTCACAGTCTCCAAGCTTTCCCTGACTCTTCCCAGCTGTGTCTTTGAAAGGGTTTATTATTGAATATTGAGTAGTATAAGGATTCTAATCTTGCTCTAGTTTCAGGGATTGAAATCTTGTTAATACTAGGCCATGTTTCTCCCCACCCAGGCAAGATATAAATAGATCTGAAACTAGTGAAGAAACAATTAAACCTAATTTTTGGTGACTATCAGCACGGCTTCCTTGCATCTCAAGCAGAAGAAAATCTAAGTGTTGCTTTTCTTTGCCACAAGCAATGAGCATGAACATGGAATTCATTCCGGCTCAGCTGATGCATGAGGTGGGATCCATCTCCACTAACTTTGGGTATATCCAAATTAGGAATTAATCTCTGGCTGTGTTGCAAAGGTGCCCTACATCCTCACTAGAGATGTAGGAAGCATTTTGATTTCATATGGCTGCTGAAAGATGGGATCAGTGATGCCATGGGATCCTCCAGACTACGGTGTCTGTTTCAGCCTCCAACGTGGCCTGTGCTGTATCCCTCAGGTCTGTGTGGATGTGCCAGATCCCACAGGGCATCTCATATCCAGAGGTTTGTCTTTAGGTGGGAGTGAGTCACACTGAGTTGGAGAGATCCCATTACAGGGCAGTTTATTATGCCTGGGTTGAGAACACAAGCTTTAGTTTCCTCAAAAAATAATTCTCTGATTAATTTGACTTTAATGCGGCTTTAATTAATTTAATTCTCTATTAAATTAATTAATCCTAATGTGGCTTTTGTGTGAGTCTTCTTCCACATTGGAATAGGCCACTTTAATCTTCTGTCTGGTGCTGGGCACTCCCTTTGAGGCATGGGGCAGTTACTGAGGGCATGGGAAAGCAGCAGGAGTGATCCGGGAGCTGCCAAGCCAGGCAGAGGAAAGATTACAAAAAGAGTTGCTTAAGTTAAAAAAGAAAAGATAGAGTTGAAGATAAAGGTCTCTTGGTACGTAAAAATCTGCTGCAAAGAGGAAAAGAATAATCACTGCTTTTGTTGTTTATTATAGTTGGGAAGAACAAGAAGTAATGGACTTAAGCTGCAGCAAGAAAGAATCAGGGTTGATGTTAAGAAAAGCTGTTTAATGATAAGGAGATTGAAATACTTTCTGGGGAGATTTAGAGTCTCTAGCACTGGATATCTGTAACAGCATCTAGTGAAACATATTTCAGGCATGGTGTTTGTATAATTGCTTTTACTGTTGCCTGTCAGATCACGCTGCAAGGTCCAATGTAAACAGGACATGTTCATATTGTATCACAAACCGTCATTATCTAATCAGAAAATGCTGCAGCCTTGAATCATTCTTTGATTTTCATTCCCATCCTCTCCTCCTGCCCTGCCTTCTCCTCTCCAAAGAAATGTGTTCCTGTTAGGAAACTGCTTTAGGAACCAAAATCGATGACTTAGTTTGACAAAGGTGATGAGACTCAGCATTTTCTGTCAGCTCTGCTTAGACTGGCTCTTGGGGACAAATCATGGAATGATGGAATGGCTTTGGTTGGAAGGGAACTTAAACTTTTGGTTTGGGTTGGAACTTAAAATCATCCAGTTCCAAATCCCTGCTCTGGGCAGGGACACATTCCACTATCCCAGGTTGCTCCAAGCCCTGTCCAACCTGGCCTTGGACACTTCCAGCGATGGGACAGCCACAGCTTCTGTGGGCAGCCTGTGCCAGGGCCTCACCACCCTCACAGGGAAGAATTTCTTCCTAACATTTCATCTACATCTACCCTCCTTCAGCTTAAAGCTATTAAATCCCATAAATCACTTTATCCCAGTATTTTCTATATGGCTTCCAGGTGTCCCAGATGTGTTCTCCAAATTATTTCCACAGAAGTGTAGTCAATAAAATCATGGTGGGTGTCCTCAGCAGTCCTTTGGATGAGGAAACTGAGCCACACAGGCATTGATTTGACATTTGTGGGAGCTGGCATTGTACTCTCCTTTAAGGGTAACAGATAATCACCACATTTCACTTTAACAAGCTGTTGGAATTCTGAGTTCTGGTTATGTTTGATTAGCATCAGGGCTGGAAATAAGGAGGATTTATAGGAAGAGGGAAAATGAATGTGATGGTAGAATTCAGGAGGGAATGTATCCCTACTGCTGAATTAAATAAGGCCGGGGGCTGTCCTGTGAATCCAAGACCTGGTTATGTCCTCATGATTAAATTATGAAATAGAAACATAGAATGGTTTGGGTTGAAAGTGACCTTTAAACATCACCTGATCCAACCCCCAGCAATGAGCAGAGACATCTCCCATGCGGAACAAGGACAGCTTTCCAAGGAAACAAAGTTTTTTTTGGAGGATAGCTCCAAACATTCCACTGGGAATGGTCACTGCCACATGCTACACTGGATGTGGGTCATTCCTTGAGATAACAGGACAAATCTGCAACCAAAAGAATGCATTGATGATGAAGAGTCTCCATTTGTGCCTCTGCCTCATTGCTTTTTGAGTTATGAGTACAGAAGCAGCTGCTTTGTGCCAAAGTTTGTGCACAGACACTCTGCTTATTTTCCCCTTGCCCAGGGTTTTGTATGACCATGATTTAGGCCAGGTCTGAGACACACCCCTCTGCATCCTTGGGTTACAGAGCTGTGAGATGCCTCCGTGGGAGCAGCACCTCTTTGCCTGGGAGGTAAACTGAAATTCAGTCCCTTGCTCTTGGTCCCTGCCTCAGCTGTGCCATTACTCTGCCCTTCTTGTCCACACACTATGCTGAACCCAACCCAACTCATTCATTTGCCTCTCTGTCTTGGCCTTGGATCTCCTTTATTTCCTCTCTGGAGGTCCCTGACCCTTGGGCTGACCCTGATTTTTGTCACTGGACCTGCTCTGCTCCTGCTCAGGTGCTGTGGGACCGAGCCCTTGGTGGTGAGGGTGCTGCCCCAGCTCCCCTTCCTGTCACCCCCTTTCCTGGTTTGCCCTCCCTGGAAGAGCAGCTTGGGCTTGCAGCTCCCTGACAACTCAGGATAAAAATTCTCTCAGGGATGCATAAATTTATTCATCACTTTGAATGTTTTTTGAGAAAACTGAACCCAGTGTTCACTGGCTCTGGTAGTTGTGCTGTGAGTCACAAGAAACCTAAATTTTATTTCTGGTGGGTCAGTCAGAGATGAACTCGGTGTGTTCCTTGTTTCATTTCATGCTTTTTTGTTTTGTCTTTTTCTGTTGGGTTTTTTTTGGGATGTATTTATAAACAGAAGAAACATTTTTTGACCCACAGATTTTGAAATAGCTGTGGTGTGATCAGTGAGGATATTGAATAGCTGTTTTACTACTGATGCTACTTTTCCATGGCCAAAAGGAATTCTTAATTTGATAAGACAGGGGTTTTTTTTGGTGCTAAAAGAGATAATAGAGTCCAAATGAAGAGGGGACTGAAGCGCTGCTTGGACCCTTGGGCTCTGATAGAGACTAATCCCAAATAACACATGGAAACAAATCTTTTCCACCATGATCACAGAAGTGATGGTCATTAATTGTCTGAAAGCCTTTATAAATGGCAACTAGAATTCACAACTTTTAGGAACAGATATGCTGGAGGACAAAGGAGAGATGACGTATTTCTGTATCAACCTGGAAATTCACTGTAGGGAGAAAAAGAATGCTGAATATAGGTACTGCTTGCATAAAGCTGAATTGTGTTGGCAGGGAAGACATTGAATTCTGGGTATTGCATTTAGAGAGGATTTAAACATAGCAGAGGATCAGCAGCAAGCCATAAAGTAAGACCTGAAAGTCCAAGGATTTGGAAATGAGAGCAGCATGCCCAAGACCAGGCAGCAGATTGATCTATGCAGCAGGAAATGAGAGCACAGAGAAATACAAAGCAGCAGAATTATATGAGACACAAAGTCGAGCTTACTTTTTTATTTTATTTTATTTTTTTTAAAACTTAAGTTGCTCTCTAAGTACTCAGAGTGCTTTCCCTCACGCAGCAAAAGAGTCACCAAGTCACAGCCTGCTTTTGGTGTCATTGCCATGAATCTGGAGAAACATCGTGGAGTTGGGACAGGAATAATCTGGTAGAAAGAAAGCAGAATACACCCCCCACTCTGACCATGCTGCTTCTGCACCAGCTGAGGGACATTCTCTGCTGTCCCCCAGCCCCAGATGTAGTGAAATGCCTGCCGTGCCTGCTGGCTGTGGCACTCAGCCTGCTGCATGGCCATAAACACCCAGTGGACTCCAGGGATTGGATTATGTCTCCAACATGTATCCCAGCCCTTTTCAGCAGCACTGCCATCAGTGACAGGCAGCGTGGGTGTTGTTTTAGTGCTTTTCCCTGGTCTTCCTTGTATTTTAGCATCCGAAGCTAATTAGGATTGAACAACAGAAAGAGGATGTTGAATTGGTGTTCTCAAGCAGATCAAAAAATTCTGGTGTACCTGCTTTGTTTGCACAAATGAATAAAATGTTGGCCCCTGTGTAGCCATCCACAAATGGCTCTTCAGAGAGAAACAGACATAAACTTGTAAAGCTTTGCTTCATGGCTGGGGTTTTTGTGGTCAGTCTTCTAAATGCATTTCCAATCCTTGAAGACCAGGTAAGGAGTCAGCATAATTTCCTTATAATAAAGGCAAAACAAAATCATTTCATATCTATTGACAGAGAGCAATAAGAAAAGGACTCACCTCCAGAAGGTGGAAGGGAAGAATTATTTATCACAGAATCAGTGAGGTTGAGGAAAATACCTCCAAGATTACTGAGCCCAACCTTTGACTGATCACCACCTTGCCCACTAAACCATATCAGAAAGTGCCACATCTGTTCATCTTTTGAATACTTCCAGGGATGGTGACTCCATCACTTTCCTGCGCGGCTTGTTCCAATGTTTAACATTCTTTCAGTGAAGACATTTTTTCTTAATATCCAACCTAAGGCTTCCCTGGGATGACTTGAGGCTGTTTTCCATTGGCCTGTCCCTAACTGCCTGGGAAAAAAGTCTGATCCCAAGTTGCTGAACCTACCTGGAGCAAGATGACAGATGAGGAGGGATCTGTCAGGGGTAGAGCAGCATCAGGAAATGACCTGAGTAGCTGAAAAATCTGTGTAACTTCAACTGTAACAACACACCAGACAACAACTTGTTTTAGAAGAGCTTCAGCACAAGTCCCCAAAACACCCCATCCTCAGAATCACAAAATTAAATAAAGGCTGGAAAAGACCTCTGAGATCCTCAAATCCAACCTATCTCAAAACACCACCTTGTCAACCAGACGATGGCAATGAGTGCCACATTCAGTCTTTCCTTAAACACCTGCAGGGATGGTGACTCCTCCACCTCCCCGGGCAGCCCCTTCCAATGTCTGATCACCCCTTCAGTGAAGAAATTCTCCTAATGTCCTCCCCTGGTGCAGCTTAAGACCATGTCCCCTTCTCCTGTCTCTGGTTACCTGGGAGAAGCCCCAGCTGGCTGCATCCTCCTTTCAGGGGTTGCAGAGAGTTGTAAGAACCCCCCAAGCCTCTTTTTCCCCAGGATAAAGCCTTTGTAGCTCCCTGCAGGTTCATTAAGTCTGTCAGCATGCTGAGTACATTTATGTGCAGTTAAGCTGCCCCCTGAGCTGGGTCTGGCTTGACACCTTGCTAACAAAATATACTGCACTTGAAAGCACCGTCAGATGTCAACCTGGGAAAGGCTGCAGATCGATTCAGCTCTGCTGTGGCAGTGCAATACATTATTTTTTCCCAGTGTGGATGTCCCTGCTGTCAGTGACTGTTGGCAAAGCAGAGGCTGAAGCACTAAATGTATAAATGGATGTCTACATCTCAAAGGTGACGGGCGGAGGGAAGTTCCTACTGCTCCTGTGTTGCCATGGAATGTCCACACTGGATGTGATTGACAGCCAAGAACACAGGATTTTTAACCAAAACCAAGATTTACTTTAATTGCATTTTTCTCAGTTTCCTTTCAGTCATGAAAAACGTTTAATTTCAAACTTCCTGGGACTTCCCTTGTGATAATCATAGAATGGTTTAGGTTGGAAGGGACCATAAGGATCACCTGGATCCAATCCCCCTGCCATCAGCACAGTGTTAATCGCTCTTTTTTAGATTGCATTTGTATGTATGCTCTGTGCAGCAGCTGGCTGGGGAGGATTGTGCTGCAAAGCCCATCCCACCAACATCTGGGAAAACCCTGTGTCACCTCCAGCTGGGAATGCTTCAGCACCACTCCGGTGTACTAGTTTGTCTCATTCTTCTTTCATTTTCTGTTGATTTTTTTTCAATGTTTCAAAGAAAAATATTAGGATTTTCCATGCTCCTGTGAGAATTATTCTTCACTCCTGTCAGACTGATCAATTGCTTGAATGGCTTTTTGAGAGTGTTTTTTTAAATTTTTTTTTGGTGAAGCATTAAATATCCCCTGCCACAATGTTAGTCTAACACATTCAGTTTGATTTCACTAATTATTAAAAAAATTCCTTTTTTTTGAGTTTTTTTGCTATTTATCAATTAACTTGTCTCCCTAGGTCATATTTTCTTCGTCTTTTCCTAAACATTCCTCCTGTAGCTGATGTTTTTAACCAACATTTTCATAAGTGTGGATGCTCCCCTCCAAACTCATTTGTCTACATGCAAAGCAAGTCAATCTGTGACCCATTGATGCTCAAAATGAAAGCAGAAGGAAGCAGCAGCAGTGAATTATGGTGTCCTTCTTGCATTTACATTAATTTTGTACATCAAGTCTGAGCCATCTCTACCTTCACCAGGACAAGGGAGGAGAGCATGACTAACTTTGCTATAACTCTTCCTCTATTTGAGAATTTTTCATTGCTCAGCTGTCAACATTTTTTAGGTTGCCTAAAATAAGCAAACACATTCAATTCCTTTATGAAATTCTTGTTGGTTTTTTTTTTTTGTTGTTGTTTTTTCTGTTTGGTTTGGTTTGGGTTTTTTTTGGGGGGGTGTATTTTTTTGTTTTGTTTTTTGTTTTTTCTTTTTGGTTTGGGTTGGGTTTGGTTTTTTTTGTTGTTGTTTTTTTGTGGTTGTTGTTGTTGTTTTTTCTGGACTAATATGAAAATCCAGTGAGATTCAGATGTGCACATCCATGCCCTGTGGTGCAGATGTCTTCATGACCTTGGCAGGTGAGCATCCAAGGTACCCAGAACCCTGGGTGTGAGGCAGCCCTGTAATTCTTGTTCTGCAAATGCTACTCTTGACAACAAGCCAATCTTCCATTGAAACTCACTGCTGGTTTTGGTTTTTTTTTGTTTGTTTGTTTGTTTGTTGATTTTATAGTCCTTTTATTTCTCCTCCATAGCATTCTCCATCAGAGCTCCTCAGTGGTTCATTTAAAATTTTTCATTCCCAGGTCTGTGAGGTCTCTTGCACTGAACTTGTACATAACTCTATTTCTCACCTTTCTTTCTTTCTTATGATTTTTCTTTTCCTTTTTCCAAGCCAAACAGAAAATTGCTTTTCAGGGTGAAAAGCTGCCTTCCCTTCATGCCTTTTCTCATAATCTACCTCAAATTGAGGAAGGAATAGGATGAGTCAATGGCAAAATAAGTCTTTCTGAAGCACTTGGGGAAAAGGAAGTACCTTGATGTTTCATCACTTAAGCTTTTTTTCTTTTCCCTCATTCACAATCAACATTTCCTATTTTTTCAGCAATGAAGTTCTACAGATATTTACTCCATACTCAGGGAGAGTTCAGGGGTGATAATGTGAATGTCAGTGTTTCACATTTGAAATCCCATTTTTTGATTTTACAGGAAAATGCTGTTCAGGGGATTCCAGTTCTCCCTACACCATGAAAAGTTAAGGACATCCTTTGCCAAATTATGTCCAGAGTACCAAACTTAATTAGGAATTGAAAAGGTGTTTTCTGTGGATGTAGGGTAGTTTGGGGGTTTTCATGAACCCAGGATAGATCCAGGCTGAATTATTCCCTCTCCCTGCACAGTTGTCTTATTTTTTCCGTATTTTCCATAGTCCATTTGGTAGTGAGGTTCACAACGAAATAGTTTACATTTCCCCCGACCTTCCTGAGAGTTTCACTGAGCAAAACAAGCACCTGCCTTCTCTTTAAGTCAGGTGCCCATTGCTCCTTATCCCATAACACCATTCCTGGCCACAGCCATGATGACCCAGAATGAGTTCAGTTTATCAAGGCTGTGTTTTCAGCCCTCAAAAATCTTCCTTCCTCTTCCTCAAACAGGAAAACATAAAAATTATTCCTCTGTTTGCTTTGAAGCCTCCTAACAAAAGAACAACCCGGGTGTTCATTTTATCACAAATGAACAAATTTGAACTTGTGATGTATCCTACCTATATCCCTGTTCCACATGTCTAAATCCTTTAGGCCCAAATTATTTAAACTATGGAAAGAAAATTAATTCCTGCTGGATAAACGGGACAGAAGGATTGTACTGCCAGTGCCAGCCTCGATGTCATATTTAGTATGCTAAAGGGTGGTACCGCAGGGAGAAGTGCCTTGGAGTAAAGCAGCTTGAAATGTGGCCTAATTGAAATATGTTTCTTTAATTGCAATTATCAGGCTCTTAATAGGATTAAAACAATTGCTCCTTTCACTTTTATCCTGTAGCTCCTTTCTTTCCTCATGGAAATTCCATATTTGTAGCTGTTTCTGATTCTTTGCATTTAAAATTGTGTCTTAAAAACAGTCTACTTCCAGCTGAGTTCATCTCCTAACAAAGAATGGTCCAGAAAATCCAACTTAAAAGAGATTCTCTTCCCCTTATCTGAAAGGTATTTGCTGTTGTGTGTTCAGATCTAGTGACCAAAACAAACTACAGGCGGTCTCTGTAGTTACATTTAGAGTGAAGAAAGGTAAATTTCAGTCTCAGTTTTCCCAGTTTCCCTGTGGGATAAATCCAAGTAATAAGACCACTTTGTTCATTTGTTTTGCTTTGTTTGTTTTTTTTNAATAAGGCCAGTTTTTTCTTTTGTTTTGCTTTGTTTGTTTTTTTTTTTTGGTTTGGTTTGGTTTGGTTTGGTTTTTTGGGGGATGGGTGGTGTTGGTTTTTTTGTCCTTCTGTTTATAGTGGATTTTTGGAGGTTTAAATTACAGTTTTACTGTAAAATATTTGCTCCAACTTACTGCACTGTAAACTTGACTAAGTGATGAAATCAGAACTTTCTCCAAGTGTATCTTCAGGGCAGCGAAAGCAGAACTTCACTTGTTGTTACCAGCAAAAGCCACCCCCCAGAAATGGTTAAGTTTCTAATTTTCAGGTACATCAAACTAAATTATAAGGAAGCGTGTTTCACAAAAATCTACAATGGGCTTTAACAAATCATAACTCCCCTGAAAGCAGCACTATAGCAAATGTCATTCAGCTGATAGATTTTTTTAAATTTGTACTTTTGTGGCATTATGTACCATCCCTGCTGTGCTTATGGGACCTACACATTTAATTATTGATTTTTCCCCCCTTTAAAAGCAGAGGGCTGGTTTCCTGCAAAGTCTCTTCAAATCTCCCTGCCTTTGTCCCCCTGGTTTCAGAAGCAGTGGTTGGATGTTTCTGTTGTATGCAAATGTTAATGCAAAATATCAAAATGACCTTGAAAAAATTTTAATCACTGTGTTCTTTCACAGTAATTACAAGGATGGGGTAGAAAGGAGAAATTTGAGTTATTGCAAAATATCTTAAGGTAAAAAGAGGTCTTTCCAAGTTAAATGTGAATGAATTGTACATATTTTTTCAATCTTTTATCACACCAGCCTGAGAATTGCATATATAGGTATAGAAAAGTTTCCTTAAACATTTCTAATAACTGCATGAATATGGAATAATCTGAAGGAAATCACTGTCACCCGATTTATTTTATTTCTCACTCATCCTGTACTTGAATACCAATCACATTATCCTACAGCAGACAGCTAAAATTAAAAAAACAAACAAGCCAA
>WAAG01014019.1:42411-52670 GCA_013390105.1 Tichodroma muraria | reverse complement strand
TTGTTTTGTTTTTTCTTTTTCTTATTGGAAAGGGCTCTAGGTCAATGTTATTGTATTCAGAACACAAATACCTAGCTGTTTTTCCTCAGTTATTTTAAAAAGGAATTGCAATATGGTCATTTCTTCAGCTGTCAGCTCTCTTGAAGAGTGGGATGTAAGTTTTAGGTGTCCATCTAGTCTCTTTGCCACTGATCCTGTAACAGATGGACCTGTCTGGTGTCTGCCTTGTCCAGAGGGAAAAACGAATGATTTTCAGCCCACTTGGTTCAGCCCACAAAAAACCCCAAAACAACCAATACCCAAAAAAATCAAACAAACAAAATAAAGAAGGCAGAGGAAAAAATAAGGAATAAAGTCCATGTTTTTCAGAGTGAGGTAAGCCGAAGACAGCAATAGCTCAGGGAAGAAGCCAGCACCTTTGAAAGCAGTTCAGTGATGGTGACAGAACAAGAGCTGAGCTGCAGGAGGAGGCAAGGGAGATATTGGAAACAAACTTGCAGAAATGAGAGGAAAGAGGAATAACTTCATTGTGAGATGTAAAAGAGAAGGAAGAGGGGAAATAAGACTACCCTTGTAGGTCAACATGTTAGAAGCACTTAATAAGTGATGCTTGTATAGAGAAAACAACTTAATTGCCCGCCTGGTGCTTTGGTGGCAGTTTCAGGCAAGTTGCCTATTTTCATTTAATTGGAGAGCGTGTACAGTGTGAAACCTGATGTTGCTGTTGGTCTACAGGGAGACCCTGTGTGCTCTGTGTATGCTGAGAACAAGCCCAAGACCTGGTCAGCAGTGAGGAGCCTTGTCCAGGCAGTGGAGGAAAACAGCTCTTTGTTGCTTGAACTATTCCTGCTCTGCAGAGCCAGGGGGCCATGATTTCTGAGGTGGATCCATTCTCTTTGTAACATGTCATGGTTGTCATCTGCTCTTGGCAGCACAGAGCTGTGAGTTATATCCTGACACCCAAAGAGTAGGAGATTGAAGCTTCCTTTGTTATTCCAGTGCAGAGCTGAGCCCTCAGAGCTGAAATCCTAGGATGGTGTGCTTTGTGGCAATTTGGGGCTGTCCTGGAACAGTGAAACTCCCTCTCTCCTCTACATGCTCATGGGTCAGCTCCAAACCTGAAGAAAGTCTAAAGAATAAAGAGAGACACCAAAGAAGCTGCATCTTCTAGGCATGTTAAATGTAAGACAAAAGAGGAATAACTTAGAATCAGTCATTAAGGTTGGAAAAGACCTTCAAGGTCATCATTCCTTGACTGGGTGCCACCATGCCCACTAAATCATATCATGAAGTGCTATGTCTATGTGTTTTTGAACATTATCATGATAGTGACTCTACTATTTCATTCTCAAAACTAAACTTCATTCTCAAACCTGAAATTTCACAGGACTGGGAGAAGCACATATTGAGATGATGATTTCAGCTGTTCTCTGTTCTCATGGCCTGACAACACTTCTCTTCAATAAGTTTCAGTTTCTTTACCTCTGTATCTCATAAAATGCCCTTCCCAGCAACATGGTATCAAAGTGCAAGACTTTTTGTAATTCTCTGTTACTGTTTTTATATAATTTACAGGATATTCCCTGTAGATTGGTGGTTGTTTGTTGGTTTTTTTTGTTTGTTTGTTTTTTTAGTTTTAAGATGAGGCAGAGGAAACTCACTGGCCTCTCTATAGTCAGCGAATCTACCATAAAATCAGGGTTTTAGTCTGAGATTAATCTTCATGTCATGGCACCCTTTTTAAGCCCCCAAATAATTTTTAGTGGCAATAAGGACATTATTAGCAGTGTGCAGTCATATGATAAGTCAAAATGAAGAGGAGGTGAATATGATGGCAAAGGTTATGTCTGACATACCTGTGAATGTGTGTTTGAAATAGTGTAGTACCACACATCCACTGCAGCCCCTATTCCTGTTTGGATATAGCAAGTGCTTTTTTTACTAACTCAGAAATTATTTGTAGTGTATTTATACATACTATAGAAGCACCTTCAGGGACAAGAAGAGATGAAAGCCCTTTGGGCTGTGCAGCCTTGTACTTCCAGAGTATCCCTGACTTCTTCTAGCACTTCCAGGTCCCACCACAGTGCTTCCATAAAATCTTCAGCCTTGTGAGAAGCTGATGAGGTGTGGATACACCTGCCCTCTTCAGAGAGGTGCTGTTCACTCTGCCCAGCATCCCGACAGAGCAAAAAGCTTGTCCCAAGCTGGGGCCAAATTTGTACATAACAAGACACAGAAAATGACTGTGATTACAGGCTGAGGCAAGTATAATTTAACAAGAAAGCAGTTGTGCTTACTGTACTAATTAGTAGTCTCAGTGCTTCAATATTATTATTAGTGTTTTGCATGTATGGCACAGAGACAAACCTCCTGCCAGGGAAGACTGGAAGGAGCATAGTGCTGGATTTTCTGGTTTCCACAGACTGCTCCTTCCTTGCTCAAGGGACAGAGAGTGAAAAGGACAGTGTGAAGAATGTGGGCCAGTAAATAGAAGATGGTATTTCTGGTGGAAAAGAGAGTGGGTGTCACTCCAGAACCAGCAATGGTTCAATATTAATAAATGTTCTTTGATAACTGGGGATTAAGCCCTTCATGGTTGTTTTGGGAAGACATTGGGAGTTAAAGGTCAGGGACCACGTGAGAGACTGTCCCCTCTAACTGGCCTTTAAATGTTCAAAATACATCTGCAAGGCTGATACCCTCACTGGCAGTGTCTTCGCTTACGCCACAGATTAAATTACTTTCTTAAGGATCCTCTGCTTTGTCACTGTTCCTGAGAGGGTGTCACTGTTCCTGAGGTGGGGCTCAGTGAGAGTGCAAGTTGTGGACACACAAACTGTTGTTAATCCTGCTATTTTCACTCCCAGGGGCAGAAGACAAACAAACTAAAGGCTGTCGTGTTTCAGGGCTAATTCAGCTTCTTTTATATCAATTCAGCTCATCATGGATGAAGGAGCTACTGACTTTGGGGCCTGGGGATTGTTCTGCTCATAGTGCTGAAGAGACAGGAGTAAAAATTTGATGGCATTAATTCAAGAACATGTATTGTTCTATGGCTGGTGTGTGACACATGGTCAGTCTACCAGGTGCACTCATATGCAGCTGGCTGCTCATACACAGCCTGTGATGGAGTGGGACATTTTTCACTAATATTCCTCTTTGCTGGGGGTGTTTGGGTTAGTGTTTCTGGATGTCCCATCCATTTTATTCTCAAACCATGTTTTTCAGTCACATCTCACTCAGATTCATATACAAGCTCCTGGTAGATTAGGTAGATTTATTTGATTCACTTAACCTGAAGTCTGTGGTTCCATCTCATTTTCCTTGGCCTATTGACACTGAGAGACTGGAGGGTTTAAAAATGCACTCTATGTGCATCCTCTGCCCCCACCTGTGGTCTCTCTCATCTCTGCCCTTCCTGCAGTGATCCATCTCTGGTGGAAATGCAGAGGGTTTAGGGAGGCAATCAAAAATAGAGAATCACATAACACTGAGGTTTTCTTCCTTTTCTGGGCCACCCTGAGCTGTTGAGCATTTCATGGCAGCTGCTGCTGCTGCATTTTGGTGATATATAGGCTAAATCTGATGCACAAACCTTGAGGTGGGTTGTGATCCTTCAGCTGGCAAGCGCTCATGCCTGTTGTTTCTGTTGTTGATTTGTGCAGACAGGCTGAGGTTGGCTTTGTTTCAGGCAACTCTGGAAAGCAAAGCCTGTTTTCGTGTCTCTGGATCCCGTATGCGGTGCTGCTGCAAGCAGGGAATGGGGGCAGAATTGGCACAGGTGCTGGATGCTACTGGCCCATCCAGCTCTCCCAGTGTGCGTTGTCTCAACAAGTGGGTTTTGTTGCACAGTGTCTGGTTTAACTGGGGAGGAAAGCGACTGTGAGGAGAGAAGGGCTGGGAAGGGAAAAGAGGTTTTGTCATTCCGTGCTCAGAACTTGTTATGGTGAGATGACACTGACAGCTGCAGGTTGGAGGGTCAATGGCTGAACTTTGCTTATTTTTCACTTATTAGGGAAGGTGAAGTAAGCAAGGAAAATGGAAGGCCTGTTCATGGGAAGTAGGACTTTAAATAAAATATTTGTGCTGCAGCAGCAGCAAGAACCTAGTTATGGTCTGTGATTGCACTGCAAATGCAGAAATTGTTCTTTGCTCAAAGACCTTACAATTTTAGTGTAATAGGGGTATTTACAGGTGGATCCAGAAGAAGAGGGTTGAAACAAGAAGCATTAGCAGTACTCACAGTTTGCTCCCTGTATAAACTGTTAATAAAGTTGTCTATACTACAGGAACAGCTTATTTGAAGAAGAGCTATTAGAAAAGTCAGCAAGGCAGCTTCATGCATTTTTGCCTCTTCCAGCTTATGCCAGAGCAACTAATAGATTTGGGGTGAGTACAATAAAGATCTGACACACAATCAATAAGGGCTGGCACAGATCTGTGAGAAACTGCTCTTCCCAGCAGGAGGCAAAGGAAAGTACTGCAGGAACCATGACTCAGGGTTAGGTTGCTCTGTCAAGGTGGTCCTTTAGTGCTTGGGCTGAGCTCTGGCATCAGGCCTGAAGCCCAGCCCTCAGTGGTAAAGCTTTCCTAAGGACAATGTGCTGTGATTTATAAAACATGGTGGGTGCTCCTAGTGGAGCTCCTCTGCTCCATGTCAGCTCCTCAGCCTTAGTTGGAAATACCAGGAGATAGATCCTAGATGAAACTTCCGAAGAGTTTCCTTCAATGGCAAACAAATGAGCGCTTTCTGCTGGAAAGTGTTGGTGTCTCAGGAGAAAAAAAAAATCTATGAGCCCCAT
Organism: Tichodroma muraria; assembly: GCA_013390105.1. Classification (NCBI taxonomy): domain Eukaryota; kingdom Metazoa; phylum Chordata; class Aves; order Passeriformes; family Sittidae; genus Tichodroma; species Tichodroma muraria. The sequence goes on along the minus strand of WAAG01014019.1, from coordinate 47,865 downwards.
TAGCTGTCTCAATTCAGCTGCAGAAGGATTTTCCAGAAGGATCCTTTTCTTGTCTGTAAATACATTGGAGGTTATCCCTGACAACAGGGAAGGAAAGAAAAATGAGTGAGAAGCTCTGAATAGCGTGCTGGAGGCTCTCAGAAAAACAGTGTGACTTCCATGTAGCATAAGCTGAGCTTAAACTTGGCTGAATATTCTGGTGAAGATGAAGTGAACTAAAAGATAAACTGGTTGAAGAGAGGCCTGTAGTACAGAAATGCCAAAAATATGTTTCTGGCAAAGCCATAAGACATTATGCCTATCTATCTTTCAGTTTTGTGTCCTTTGGCTCTGTAGCCTGAATACTCCAGGGAAGAGCAGAGGTGGGAAATCAGAATTATAAGTGTGCAACTAATTTTAGAAATGCCGCTATGGCACATCACTGCTCACTGATTTATTTAAATCTCTGGCTAGAAAATTGCTGGTTGTGGAGGAATGAGCTTATTCTGGAGACAACAATTGGAAAACATTAAAAATGAGACGGATAAAATGTCTTTCGGATTTCCGTCATTTCTCACTGTAGTCAGCTATTAAAAACCCAAACAGCTTCCTTCAAAAAAACCCAGAAGGTTTTTAAGGTACAGATTTTATGCTACAATTCTGAGTTGGAGAACTGAAGAGGTATCAGAAGAAGCTGCTCAGTGTCTACATATGACTTTAACTTGTAAGTGTAACCATTTTAAATGTCACCATTGATTCCACAAATTACTCTATTGATGTTGAACAATGGGGCTGGATAACACACATATTACAGACAAGAAAAGTCTGCTTTTTTCTCCATTTTGGTGTTTTAAGACAATGTCATTAAAGCAGCCTTTATCTTCCATTACTCTAAACATAGTGTTGGTAGGATTTTCCAGGGTTATAGTACAATGCTAATATCTTTCAAAGGACAGTAACTATCAAACTTATCTCCTGGTGTGTAATGCACTTGTACAGGCACTGGCACTGGTAGCAACAGGGGCACTCCTGTAAACCCACAGATCTGCAAGGCACAGGCTTAGCCCTTCACAGCTCAAATGGAGAAGCGTTTCCAAGTTGTAGCTGTTCATATTTCTGCATTACAATCACCTCCCAGGCACCTCTCTGCCTGTGCAGGGGGGGAGATGTGATGGCTGAGCCAAGGGTGGGACCTGGTCCCCCTCAGAGGTGCCAGATCCTTGGAGTCTGTCACTGAGGCTCCTGGTCCTGCAGCCCTGGGCCTCCAATGGACCCAGGGAAGAGCTTCCTTATGAGCCTCTGCTGTGTGACAGGACAGTGCATTTAATGGCATCGTTGCCATGGCAGGAAGAATTGAATGAGTGGTTTTGGGAGTGGTTAGGGTTTGCTACCTCTTTCCATTTCAGGTGGTCCTAGTCTCCAGTGCAAAGAATATTCTACCCAGAATTTTTATTTTCTGCTTAAAGTTGTCAGTGCTTTTTCAAACAGAGCATTTTCTATAAATTGCTTATTTTTCTGGATACAATCAGTTTTTAGACTTGAGAGGTTTTGTTTGGGAGGGAGCTTTCCTTGTTGTTTTAGACAGCACAAATCCTTTGATAAATGAGCACCTAAATTCATTGCAAGGTGTTATTGTTGGCAAAAGAGATTGATATTCCAAATTTTCTGGACTACCTGGGGAACAGTGGTGAATAAAAAATGTAGGTCCAGGGAAGGAGAGAAGAGCCTGTAATGGAGCAAACACCTTTCACTGTTGTGAGCTGAGTGATAACCAAGACAGGTAGATGCTGGAAACAATCAAGTCTAATTGGTCTGTTGGCATTTTAATAAAACCTTTAAAGCAATAAAAATGTTTTTTTTTTATGAAGAACAGGTTTGGACATCTTTTCTAAGGAGGTCTTAACTTAAAATGCAGGTTTAAATGTTAATTATGGTTTTGTGAAACATCTCTTCACAGCAGGTGATAAGCAGCAGAGGCCTGGTGTAGTCACGTCCTGTGAGATCACGTCCCTTTGGAGCACATGGCTCCACTGTGGGTTTTCCTTGTTCATGTCCATGTTCTTCATGAAATTTGGCCAGCTCAGGGAAGATTTATAGACCCCTCCTGCAGCCTTCTTGGGTTATCTGCAGTGTGTAGAGATGAGAGGAATCTGTGGGTTTGCTTTTGCTGTGTCATGTGAGTGGGGGCTATTTATAGTCAGGGAAGCTGAAAAGGTAGGTATTGGAAATAAGCAGATTATGTAAAAATCAGTCAAATAGTCATTTTCCTTTAGGTTATAAAACAGCCTTTGTTAAAATAGAAATGCACGATCTTTAAGATATTTTTTTTTTTCTGGTATTACCTGTATCTTAGTGTTTGGAGAAAGCACAGGGATCCTTTTACAAAAATAACTTTCATAGATATTGTTTCTAGCACCTGTTTAGGACTTAAGAATTGCAAAGCCTTTTACAAAGAAATATTTCTTTTGTATCTGCTCCTGCTTAGGAGAAAAAAAACAAACGAAACAACAAAAAACCCTTTAGACCTATATTGTCTCTATTTTATCACCATTAGGCAAAAATACTGTAAAAGCAACTTAGGTAAATTTGTTTATCGAATTTTGAATTACAGGTGACTTGGCTGTCTCTTAAAAAGGGTTTCTTAGTGTTGGAGACTCCCAGTTTGAGTACAAATCCCAAGATACTTGCAGAATTTCTTGCACTCTTAACCAGAAGGAGTCTTTTGTGACAATTATAGCAGCTTTTTACATATATGTTAATCTTCTTTATTTATTCCTTTTGCCTTTGGAAGGTTTACATTACCAGGCAGTCACAGAGATGTAAGTGTATGTATAAACTTTCCAAAATACTGGGAACTGAATACTTCCAGCTCTCTCAAATTTGCTTTTTTTAAAGAAAACTTTGATAATATAGAAATCATAATCTCCTCATTTCTCCTGGGGACTCAGTTCTAATTTTGCTCATGAAAGTCTGCTGCTATTGTATCTTTCCAGAAGAGCAGAAATGCAGTTTTTTGAAACATAACGGATTCATTGTCTAAAAAAGTGTAATGGTGTGGGTAAGATTAAGAGGTCAAAAGAAGAAACAGCTGATTCAATAAAGTAGGAAAAGTGACAAGTCTGTTCATTAGGTATTGTGTGAGACAATATCCCATTTACTTGTGTGGTATTACAAGTGCACCTGTCAGTGGGGAATGCAGTGGGCTGCTCATTGCACAGCCATGAGGTAAAATTGGTCCTTCCCTCAGGTGCTCAGGCATCTCTGCCTGGACATCAGGAGACACTTTATAGCTCTCAGACTCCCTTGGGAAGCTAACGACAGAAGTACTTGGAGAAGGAGATTTTAATTTGTTTCTCTGAAAAGAAGCAAGCACCTGTAGAAGAATCCAGGACAGGAAGGAAATCTTTTCAGGGGCTGAGTTGTGTTCTGTTCTATCTGAGGCAGGAACACAATATTCCTTAAGTGAATAAGGTCTTTGTGAAGCTAATTAGAGTCGGTCCACACTGGGCTCAGAACAGGAGCGCAGTACGCTACTGGACCGGCACCAGTTTTGAATGACGAGCTCAGGTGTCAGTAGCAGCTGAGAATGGAGCTCCGCAGGGGCCACGAAGGATGTTGAGAAGGAAGCACAAAGGCTGGAATACTCAGCAAATTAACCCAAAGTGAGGCCCATGTTTCTGTAGCCAGGCAGTTCCCAAGAGTGAGCAGTGCTCAGAGAGCCTGGGCACTTCTGCACATCGCTGCCGGGTACACGGATCCCGCTGCTTTGCTCCCACGGCTGCTATTTGAAGACTGTTCAGGGCTTTTGCTATTTTAGTGGCTCAAAACCTTTCAAATCCATATCTATATTTATTCACAGCCTGTGCATATTCATTTTTGTCTTTTGCCAGTGCTGGTTTTCAGTTCAAACAGCTCTTCTGCTTCCCCCATTCCTCACTTTCCCAGCATAATTAAAGGGAATAGTCATCTTCTATCTTAACAGCTTACTGAAAAGATAACATTTGTGGATCTAAGAGGAAAAATACCCTAAAAACAACCTTGGGATCCTTGTTTCGAATTTCGTAAAAATTTTTGCCACCTTATTTTATAATATTTTGTAATATTTATAAGCATGAAAGACCTTGATACTGGATGTACTTCTCTTAAAGGTTTCTTGAAAATACTTAAATTTAAACTTGGATTCTTTTCGTACCCTTATGATTTATTACAGGAAAAATAATATAGGCAAGAAGAGTGCCTAAAAATATACATATTGCTTTTTTTTCTTACTTTATCTTTTAGAATATTGGAAATGTCAAGGCTAATCTTTGTAATTATGGAGGAGGCTCTGGCATGTGTTGGAGCCCAGCTGCTGGAAGCTCCTGAGATCTCAGTCTAGCTCTATTCCCTGAGTACTAGGAAGCAGAGCCAGTGGCACTAGAGAGTCCCTTGGTGGCCAGTGCCTCACTGACACCTCCCCTGCATCAGCAGCAAAGCCCACAGGTCTTGGCTCAGTTGCTTTACAAAAACAGGCTGCAACATTGATCCCCTGAGACAGTGTCAGTGACTTTGCCTCTCTGATTAGCAGTTCCATTTGAGCTCCTTATGAATTCCCATAATTTCTCTTATGAATTTCTCCAAGCTGTTTGAAGATGCTCCAGGTATAATTCTGGTGACATTTTGCTCTTTGCTTAATCAATTTCTTTTAACATCTCCTCCTTAGGTAGGTCTATCCTTGATTTCCACTTTTCCATATTCTTCATAACAGATTAGTATTTCCTGTAAATGATAACCTTAATGGGACAAATTAACTTTTTAATTTTGGTTTAACTTCACATATGTAGGATTCAATGCATGGGATTGTTCAGTGAAGCTAAGCCTCAGCATTAGAAAGGGATCAGTCAAACAGATTATCTTTGCACAGATGTCACATTTATAGTCTTCCTTTACCCTAAACTGCTAAATTAACTGCAGACACAGATTCAGGTGTGACTGTGCTTCACTCTTGATTCATGGTCAGAGCAATCCAGGTTGCAACTGAGCTGCTCTGTCAGTAGAGACAATGTCACTGGATGTTTGTGACAAGGCTGGGCACCTTGTCACCTTGAAAGCAATGGTTTTACAGCATTGCTTTTAGATGGTGGAAATGCATTAATTGCAGCCTCCTCTGTGATTTCTGGTTCCTGTCACAAGGTAGTTGCAGAGGTGGGGAAAATGCATAAATTATTTTGCAGGAGTGCTGAAGACTCCCATCAAAGATTTAACAAGAGCAGTGCGACAGGTGATGGGAGCAGTGCACAAAGGGGAAGCATCTGATGCTGTCTTGTACAGCTTTTGTTTTTAAAGCTGTGCAGATAAATGGTGACAAAGACAGCAGATAAAAATGGTTGTGATTGACTGGCCCCTTTGTGTTAAGTTTGGGGCCAATGATTTAATGGAGAAGGAGGAGGGAAAAAACCCAAGTAACTAATAAGCATCCAGGATATTTTAATCTTT
>WAAG01014019.1:11203-42406 GCA_013390105.1 Tichodroma muraria | reverse complement strand
TTTTTTTTTTTTTTAATTAGCTTCTAAAATTTCATTAGAATCCAGTGGATGATTATCCTGTGTTATTAATGAGCTTCACTAGATGTCATGTGGAGTTTGGTTACATTAAAAAGCCACTGTAGTGATATAGGGCTGGGAAAAAAACATATAAAAAAAACCCTTTTCTCTCCTCTGGAGTCCAGTTTTATTAAATTAGCTTGGAGGGTAATTATTCTACTTTGTAAGGAGGAGGGAGGGCTTTGTGAGGAAGACTTTTTGAAACCTCTGAGATTTTACATTTTTAAAGCACTTTCTTGAATTCCTCTTATTCTTTTCATGTTCTTCTGAACACCAGGAGTAGATATATACATAGATACCACCAAATTCAATATAACCTCAAAATGTAAGATTGGGTGAGACCTTAGCTAGTCATCTTGTCCACTGCTAAAATAGAAACCAAAGCACACCAACATATCTCAGTCACTTGTGAAAGATATTTGGCCAATCTCTTCATAAAAGTCAGAAATCCTGTGCAGTGAATAATGCTTTAGGCCATCTACCTCTATTTCATTACTTTTTCTGCTGGACAATTTTCTTCCATGTCTGTTTGGAACCCATTTCTTCTCACATTTGTCTCTCTACTCACTTCAATTTGATATCCCTCCTATAAATCACACATTTCCTTTTTATTACTGCAGCTAGAATTCATGTCATGACCAAAATACCTGAAAAATTTCCATCTGAATCACCTTTTTTGGGTTCATGGTTGACTTTTTAGCTGTGGTAGATGATGTATTTTGTAGTAGTGACTAATTCTCCTTGCTTTCTGCCTCCTGCCCTGTGCATCACTTCAGGCTTCCCTGGTAAAAGCAATCTGTCAGTGACCAAAGTGCTAAACCAAGGAGCAGTTCTTGGGAACACCTTCTAAAAGATATCTTTCATTGACATCTGTCTGCTGAGTCCTGTCAGTAAGCCTGTGGTAACCCACCCACTGTATGTTACTGAAAGATTTTAATGTCAAAATGCTGCAGGGTACTTCCCGGGTTTTTAAACACAAACACAACAATTAATTGATCGATTGTTCTTTAATCCAAAAAAGGGATGATTTTAAAAACCCACTTTTTTCAAGTGAGATCATGCTGGAGGTTTTAATAATATTTTCCCTCAAAATTTTGGTAATATAATCTCGAATTCAGTTTTATATTATTTACCCAGGACCAGGATTAGCTTGATTAGTTTGTAATTCTCTAGTTCATCCCTTCCATACATTTGAGTATTCAAATGACATTGATAATCCTGCAGTCATTTGAAATTTGGTTTCCCAAGTTTTGTTGAAATTAACTTTACCAGGAGTTCCTCATCCCTTAAAGGCTCTTGGTGCAAGATATGTGTCTGTTGTTTTTAAAAAATGTTTAATTTTAGCAAATGCTACCTCACATCCCCTTTTTATCACAGATGGCAATCTTTCTGTTCCACCCTCGGTATAAAATTCCTGCTCAGTTTGATATACAGGCAAAAATATCTATCCTCTGAAAATTTTTACTTTTTCTACTTGCATAAGAACAGTTTTTCTGCGTGCCTGTAGCAATAGCTCATGTTGAAAAAAAATGCTGTAATTATTTCTATCTGTATTGGTCATTTCATTGTTCCCTTCATTTCCTTATTATCAGTCAAATGTTTTGTAAATTCTAATTGCCATTTCCTTTCCATTTTCTTCCTGATTCTATAAATATATAAAAACTAATGTCTTACTGCCATTTCCATATCCTCTTTCAATATGTCAGAAGATTTTTTTTTTCCCCTGTAGAGCAGTGACATGACTGGGGATTTCTGGCTTCTGGAGCCTCCAACAGGAGATTTGAGAACAGTTTCCACTACAGTCTTCTTTTAGGATTACTTCCTTTGAATTTCTGTCCCTGTCAGTGACGCTGACAATCTCACTAGTTTGGCCAAAATCAGCCCTTTCAGAAATTCTCATACTGCTGGTCACCGGTGTTTTCTGTTTGCACACAATAAATGTAAACAGATTGTCACCATAATCTTCAGTACCTAAGCAACCACTCATTTTTAGGTCATAATTGATTTTTCTTTGTCCATCAAAATGAAGTCTAGTATTAAGTTACACTATGCTAGGTAGAAAATTTGCTCTTCCAAGAAATTATCTGTTATTTTGAGAATGTTTGGGAAAGTTTAATTGTTGCTTGCACTTGTTCAAAAAAGGGATCTCGAGTGAGGTCACCTATAATGAATATGAAGCCCATAGATCAGGTTTCTTAATTCTCCAGTGAAATAGAGAAACTGAAAACAGGTAGTATCCAATTCTCCTGAGTCCGTGAAATTATGATCCAAAGTGTTTTGCTTGTTTTTGCTCAGGAAGTTGATGGCATATTTAGGAGAGTTTACTCCTACCTGCTCCACCTGGGAAATATCAGAGCACTGAAGCGAGGGGCTGCGGCTGCTTCTGCACTCAGTGGGGTAACAGCCTTCACCCATGCCCCCAGGTGAGGCTCAGCAGGCTGAAAGACTTTACCCCAGGTTTCAAAAGATTTGAGGTGCCTATTTCTCATATCACCACATGGCTCCTTAGCTCTTGTCGGTACCTGGGAAATCCTGAGAAGATGAAGCCCATAAACTTTTAATCTGAAAGCCTTTCTTTCAGTCTCCTGAACATCAAACACCTCTTTCAGGTATCACAGCAGCATTTTGGTGGTTCTTGTTTTTTTTGCTGGGTGTTCCTGCAGCAGGAAGTTGGAGTTATTGCAGGCACTGAAGGGCCTGCTGAGCTATTTCACTCTTGGTAGGCTGTGTGACTCTTTGCATTTGATGTAATTTCTCTTAGGTGAATATTCATTCATTTGAAGATGACACACTTCCTTGAGAGGCCAGCAAACCACTGAAGGATCAAACATCATGAGCTTCTGAGGCCTGAAGTCCAAAGAAAAAGCTGGCACATGATATAAGATTAAGCTTCAGACCTGTTTTCTGAAGCATCTTGAGACTTTGGGGAAAACAGGAGAGATGGAGCACCTGTCTTGGTTTCTTGTTGACAGTTTCAGGAGCAAATGTCAGGAGAGAGACCGACACCTCGGAACAGCAACTCATCCCGTGCAGGGGATGCTGGGCTGGGTGATGCATCCCCTGCATCAGCTCTGCTGACAGCCCAGGCACCTCAGCTGCCGTGCTATGCAGCCCCTCTGCTTTTGGGGCTGTGGCTTAGGGAGTTTTCTGATGAATCCCAACCTGCAGGTCAGGAGACATGTCCAGGGTCACACAGAAATTTACCCCGGCGCTGCCAGTCGCACCCGGGTCTCTTATTCCCCACTGGCACAACTTGGCTCTGGAGCCTCTGCTCTTGTACAAGACTTGCTTTGCCCTATCTGTGGTACACAGCTCACACAAATGTATTTGTGTGTGTACTTGTTCATCACACTCTGTCTTATCCTTGGCACAGCAGGGGTGGAAAAGCAGTTCTGCTCCTGAAACTCCAAATGAATTTTAAACACACGTATTTATTTGTAGAAATTAATGAATATTATGGATAAGGAATTCTGTGGGATTTGGGGAGGGAAATAATTTCAAATAAGCAAATTATTTAATTTAGAATTACATTTACTATACATAATAATGGACAGCTTTCTTATGGTGCTTTGCAACTTCAAAGTACTTTACAACTATTAATTAATTAACATGTGTGCTCTTTTGGAGGTAGGAAACTAATTATTAACAGCCCAGTCTTTCACACAAGGAACTAAATGACAAAAATTCATGTTATTTAAACAATTTAGCCATTGTATTGCATGCTCAATTTGTCTCTTCAAGTACTACTTCTCCATACATAATGTCGATTAATGCATATGCAAATGAATAACCTAAACAACTGCATTCATACAACATGTAATGATCATCATGAATAATGATTTGCCCAGTGTTTTATATCTTAGAACTCCCTTAAAATGACAATCAGTCAACATTGTTTGTGTTTCCTGAAGGTCATTTGAGATTGTATTTGTCCTCAAGTGGAAACTGAAAGATAACATGGGCCAGGAGTTGTCTGGGAAGCTGGTCCCTGGTGTAGAAGGTTCTGGAGTGAATCCTATAACATNGTCCCAGTTAAGACAAAGGGGGAAAGATAATAAATCCAGGCTCATTTACTGGTGGCAGAGCAGAGGCACAGTGGCTCAGTCAATGTGTTGCACACAAGCTCTCATCGCCTGCACCTTGTGATGCTGTTCCTAAAGGCAGCCTAAGCCAACCCTCATTTTAGCCTGTGTGCAAATCCTAGCAACCTTATGGCAGAGAAATCTCTGAGTAATTTAGGGAGCCTTTGTCTCTGCCAAAAATGAGTCAAGGGACGATGCTGTAAAGATGGATGGGACAGATGATTCTGCTGGAACAGGAGCTGAGCACCATGCTTGTGCCTCAGCCGGGAAACTCTGCTCCTGTGGATAACTTGAGGAGGGTAAATTTACATTTCATCCTCCAGGAGCACCAGGTGATCACCCAGCAGTGTGTGCAGCGTGTGGACATGCAGCAAATCTAGACTGAGGTTGCTGCTGCAGAGCAGCACTGGCAAAACTGAAGAAACGAAGTGACCTCCTCAGGGTCCAGCACTCACACATTTTATCAAGTTAGTTAACGCGGGTTTATAATTTTTCTTCCCCAATGTCCATTTGGGGTTTGCGATGCTGGTGATGAGAGGTGATTTTCATTGCAGGCACAAGCAGACACACAGCTTATCCTGCAGTTCTGCCAGGAGCAGAAGGCAACATGTAACTTGTGATGAACTTCCCACCTCTCCGTGATGAGAAGAGGAGCTGCGCCAGGGAGATTTAAGACTGCTTGAAGAAAACAGAAAGGACATAAGGAAAGCTGAGGAAAGCACCCTTGGGAAGGCACAAAAGGAATGTGACAGCTGAGGGAGGAAAAGCAACTGCTAAGTAAGCAGAAGTGTTACCAGGCTCAGACACTTGGAGAGCTCAAAAAAGGCAACAGGAATGAAGCACCTGGGAGTGTGTGAGAGCCTGGGGGATCCGAACAGAAGTGAATCTGTGCAGACCCTCCTCAGGCTCCCAGGACACGCGGTTTGTGGGCTGGTGAGAAATTGCCAGTGTGGTCTTCTGATCTCTGCATGGCTGTGTGTGTTCCACAAGGCTTTCTGTGCTGGAACATGGACTGTCCTTATCTCAGCTCCTGACTGTTCCACTAACAGTTTGCTTCAATTTTCCTATTTGCCAGCAATCCTGTTTCCTTTCTCCTAGTCTTTTCTAACTCAGCATTGCCTCTCTACCTTTTGGCCTCTCCTTTGCCTTCCCAGTACCTTCCACACACTGTTTAACCCATCCCATATAGAAACCCAGACACACAATTCATGACCCTTGGATGACACTTGCATCTCTCCTTGCAGCTCTCCTGCTACCTGCTGTTCCTTCCCCATATTTTTATGCCTCTTCTGATATTCTCAGCTTTTTCTGGTGTACACTGCCCTGTCCTCTATACAGCTCCTGGCATAATTGTTTCTGTTCCTACCTGGTGTCTTTAGGCATTGCCTTCATGCTATTAACAATAATGACCATATGGCTTTTTAATTTCTTGATGCATTTTTAAGAAAACATATGTTTAACTCTTAATCCTGGTGTAGACAGCGTGTTCTTATTGATAATTGGCCTATTAGGTTACGGGTACAGCTGAGTAAATTTCATGCTTATAAAACTGCTTGAGCAGGCAATGCATTTAGCTGACTGCAGTCTGGTATTTATGTAGTTTCAGGAGAGTAAACAAAGCCTGTTGGGTGGCCATCATCATAACATCTTTTTACCTCCCTCCTTCCTTCGCTCTCAATTTCATGCAAAAGCCCAGTCTCATGCACAGTCTCGTTCCTCCAAAAGGGTGTTAAATTTCTTGAGCTGCTACTGAGATGAATGGCACTGGGAACGTTCTCTGCCCTCCAGGATCAGGCTCCAATTCCCAAAGTATAAACAGTTATGAGATTGTTTCTAATGTCCATTCCCACCACAACTGATGATGTTCAGTGCAGGATTGGTAGTACGTTTGCCTGCTGAGCTCTTGTTGTGGATTGTACTGATCCCACTCATTATCGGATAAGTAAATTAACATAAAACACCAGTAGGGGAGTGTTTTGGAATGCTGGGGGAAGTTGAGATTCCACATTTTTTTCTTCTAATATTTATGATTGGAGTAACTTTTCTGCTTCTATTTTTCTTATCTTTAAAAACAATCTTCTACAGGAAATGTTTATTTTGAATTCATTAAAAAAGAAGGCTACATCCCTGTATCCCCCAGAAGTCTATGTACTTGTTGCTATTAGCATTTGAATGCCAGCTCTGTAAAACACTCAATGTGTGCATTGCTTTCTTTCAATTTTAACAGTTTAGGAGCATTAAACCATGGAATCACAGGATGGTTTTGGTTGGAAAGGACCTTAAAAATCACCTGGTTACAGCCTCCCTGCTGGCTGGAGGGACACCTTCCACTAGAACAGGTTGCAAGCCTCACCCAACCTGGCTTGGTGCACTTCCAGGGGTGGGGCAGCCACAGCTTCTCTGGGCAACCTGTGCCTCACCACCCTCACAGGAAATAATTCCTTCCTAATATCTGTAATCTAAATCTACTTTTTTTTCAGTTTGAGGCCATTACCCCTTGTCCTACTGCAGCCTGCCCTTTTAAACAGTTCCTCTCCACACAATGTTAATTTCCAGAGGATTTCTCTCAAGCTGTATGGGCAGACCTCTTCAAACTTACATGTAGGTTTAAAATTAGGTACTACGTTGCAATCAGTGTGTTCTAGGTCTGGGTCTCCAAAATGTTGTCCTAGGCAAAAAGTGGTCAAGAGGTGGTTCCCAAAATAATGAAATCTATCTGTTTACTAGAAATCCACCATTTTTTATTGCTTAGAACTTACCTGTCATGGTACTTAAAATAAGCTGATACAGGCAGAAATGAAAGCATCTAAATGTACTAAAATTCATTAAAAGCAGATTAGTAATGGTAGTCAATAGCTTAATTATAGGAGACTGACACAAAGATGTGGAGTGTTTCGGGAGGTACTGAGACCCTTGCAGCTGCTGACACTTTGGAATGAGCTTTTGTATATTTCCAGTGGACACCAATAACTTATTAGCTGATACCAAAACAATTGCCCAGTTTAGAGCTGTCAAGTACCAAACTGCAGACATACCATTTTCTTGGACAAATAAACTGGAATTAGGTTGTTGTGTCATGTAAGATGCTTGTAAAAGTATGTGTGGAGTCTGAGGAAAATGCGAGTCAGTCAGTCCCTCTGGAAAGAGAAGCACAGCTGGAAGGAGAGTGAAATAGCCAAGAAACCCGATAAATAAAGGACAGCATGAACAGCATCTTTGCTGTGACTTTTTTCTTTGAAGACTTCTGCTTTTCAACTGCAGGTACCATCCTCCCCCAGTCAGGGGAGAAGAACCGTGCTGCAGTAAACCTGGGATAGCTGTGGGGAATGATGCCCTTGAATGCAGGGACAAGCAAAGTCATATCAACACAGTTTGGACGGAAGGAAAAGGTTGTGGATGCAAAGTGTGAGTGATTAGCTATTAGGACAGATGAACCAAGGAGGTGTGCCCAAATGCTGCCTGCCAGCAAGCCTTTTCACTGCAAATTTATCTTTCTCTTTCACTTAACCAAAAATAACTAACTGGATTCCAGAAAATATGTGTGTCAATTTCTGTGTTACACCACAAAATCAGGGCTGATTATCCTAATAGTCCCCCACAGGTTTGCTTGCACTCCTCCCATTATGATCAACCAGCCTGGCCTCTCATGTCATGTGGATTGGGGATTTCACTGTGGAGGTTTTCCAGCACCAACCCTGCTCCTTCTGATCTCCAAATGGATGCTTCTCACTCTCCCAGGCTGACACATGGAGATAGTTGGTGCTTGGAACAGAGTAATCCAGATCTCCTCACTCCCACATCCCTGCTGTGGTGCTGCCTTTGCTGTCCCTCAGATAGAGCAGAGCCACAGGCAGCAGAGCAAACACACAGATCAGCTCTTCTGGCTCCACAGTGCTGGTGGTTCCTCTTGGCTGCACAGGCTTAGAAAAGACAGGGAGAATTTTTCACAATGAATTATTTAAAATGAGCCTTTTTGACCTCATTTTCTATATGCGTCTCCTAGCAGAAAGTTGAAACCAAAGTCATTTGTCACGGCTGAGTGTAAATCCAAGGGGAGCAGATGGGGGTTTCCCTGCCATGCAGCCATGCAGGCAATGTGTGCATGAAAATGGACTGCCTGGGATAAGGCAGGCAAAACCTCCACAAAACAAAATGGAGCTGCAGCTAAATGTTTCAGAATCAACCCCCTAAGTTTACTGGTGGGATTGTATTCTCCTGTGAACTTTGTCCAGGTTTTGGTCAGCTTGGAGGAAATTTCTTCCTCAATTAATTAATCATCTTCACTGATTTTTTTCACTTTGAAAAAAAATGCTGTCCAATAAACTGTTTTTCTTTCTGGGATATGCTGATAATGGCTTTGTAGCATGCTACAAAGGGAAAGGGATGAGGAATTTTTTAGGGCTCAGTAAGAGTGTAGAAGATTCTCTGTCATTTGAAATCTTTACACACAGTTTAGTGCCTTCTTGTGTTGTCATGCATTTACAGACTTGGTGAAGAAATTATTATCATATAATCAGTAGGTTCCTAATGGTTATAGAATAGCTTTCTCTGTTCCAGGGAAGCCCCTTTTAGCTTTCATTACTGTGCATAACTGCAGAGCCTGCCAAAGTGCAGTATCGATTCCTGAGCATATCAGGGCTGGGTTTGTTGTGCAAATAACAACCCAGCAGCAGCACTGCAGACACCAGGAGCAAAATGAGACAACGCTCTGTGTCAGGCATTTGAATTTACTCATTCTGCCTGCTGTTTGCGGTGCAGCATGACGAGCTCCCTCAGTCTCCATGCATGTCTTCCATACGAGCTTGATGCACTGTGGGGACTTCTGCCTGTCAGCTCTCGATGGAGCATGCCCTTGGAAAGGCTGGCATGAGCTCTTAAAGATGAATTATTTAGACAGCTTCACAAACATCTTTGAGCCAAAGCTAAAGATACATCTGCTTGTCATGGGCAGTGATGATGAACCTGTGACGAGAGCAGAGGGGTTTCCCCGTGACACAGCCCAGCCTGTTGCTCACTGCTGCAATGCTGCACAGCAGAAAGAGCAGGAACAGCAGGAAAGGGAATGCTCTCCCCATAGCAGGGGTTTGCTTTTACTGTCGGCTGTATCACAACACGAGCATCAACTGAATCAAAATGCCACACACTCAGACCTGGGTTTTGCTGAGTTTCTGGCTGGTCAAGAGCAGGACTGGTCTTATGTGGGTGGTACCGGGAGCTGTTGCTTGTGTCACCCCTAAGACAGTTTGCACATACAGATGATGTCTTTTAATCTGAAAATAGACTCTAGTGGGGTTTGCAGCAGTTTAAGCCCTGCCTCGAGCCAGTGCAGGTGACTGCATTATAGATTTTTCATTGATGTGGTCACATTGTAGGGAGTTACCTCATTGCAAACATGGCCCTAATGCCTTAGGCAAATAATTAAGCATGCTCTCCTCTTTTAGCTGTCAGAATGACAAGGTGCTGCCTATCTGCTTTGGGTGATGAACAATACCTTATCATTTTAGCTTTAGCTTCCAAATAACGTGAGGTTAGAACAAGAATTTCTTTTAGGTTGAATTCCTCTGTTCTGGGTAGCTGTGAGATTTCTGATACTTTCCTCTGAACTCTCCTGTGGGAGATGAGATGCTGTAACTGAGGAGACCTAAGGTTGAGCTGAACTGGCAGTTCCTTCCCTCCTGCTGGTCTGGGAATCAATTAATTTTTTTATGCTATGTGCAATCATGCAGTGGTAAAGCAAAATGTGACGATTAAGTGATTCATCATTAAGCTTGTTTTAAAGATATTTCTTGGTGCAAAACCTCTTTTTGACTGCTCAGTGCTGTATTGTGCACTGCTATGAAGCCTGTCTGAAGGAACTGTAGTAGTACTAGTAATAATAATGATAATAACAATTTTTATCTCTTGTATAACAAGATTTCTGGAAGCGCTTTTACAAGGAGAATAATGTGTTAACAGAAAGAGAAAATAATTTTCCTTGGGTCCTTTGAAGCTCATGCGATGCAGGTAGGAGTGGAAGTAGATTTTTCAGGCTTTGTATCCTGGCAGGCACCACCTCTGAGGACACCAGCTGTTTGTAGGTTACTCTAGAAATTGAAATGAGGTGTCTGAATTGCAGGTACAGTGGGTTTGGGCTGTTTGTGCGGGCTGCAGTTAGAAACTGGGGAAAAGGATTATAGATGCCTCACCTGCAAGTTTTGGGAAAAGAACAACAGCCTCTGCACATCTCAGTCTCTCTGCCCCAGTTTTCTTTTCTTTTGCATGGGTTCTTCCATAGCTTGAGTAATTAACATCCTGGGTGGGAGGCATTAAGTAGAACAATGACGACTCTTGATGTCTGACTCAGTTTGACACTGAGTGTCAGGAAATGGTGTATTTTCATTCGGAAACAATGAAATGTGAGTCAAAATTAGTCTTAGGTAGGAAAATTTCAGACCACAACTCCACCAGTGCAAGGACTCAGGGTTTAGCCCTGCCAGTGCTCCTGGACTGAAAAGGGCAGTAGATTTCAGGAATATTTGCAGACTAGCAAAATATCAGAGGAAGAATCAGGCCTATTCCTTATTCCAGGGATAAAAGCTTTATCCCAGAGAAAAGTACCTTCAAAGCAGAGACCCTGAGTGAAAATAGCTTGAGGCTGAAAAAGGGCTTTGCCTAAAACCATTGGGGGCCATGAAACTACAGTTATGAGTGAGGTGGCAGAATTCCCTATATTGTATCTAGAAATGCTCAACTGTGAGCTTCTAAAAAGCTCTCCATTTTGTTTCAATTTAAAAAAGAAATCATCCAAGTTATTTGGGGACATGATAGTTTTTCATTCATTATGGCCCGACAGGGATACGTTGCTGGTGTGGGTTACAAGAAAAGAGGGCTCCTTATAGGTGGAAGATGGGCATGAGGCAAGGCAACAGGGGTCACATAGGACAAACACAGGAGGAGTGCTTGGACCCACACTGGTGGCCCACACCTCACTGGGGCTGTTAAAATGGCTCAGTGTCTGTCCCAAAGGGAGTTAGTTACCTGAGCTGATGGCTCCCTGAAGAAGCATCAGGACCTCCTGAACATGAATCAAAGTTAATCCAGAGGTTAATCTCCTGGAGAAATGTAATGCTGAAAAGAAAGAAGATTGAATTCCCCATGTTGGGACTAAGATACAGAAATTCTTCTACGGGATATTATTCTGGGTCCAATTCGAGAAGTACATCTGAATTCAACTTTCAGTCAGATTTTCAGTTTTTCAGTTTTATTCAGTACTCACTTTGGTACCTTGAATGTTGCATGTTAAATGCTATGTACTGGCTTCAGTGCACCATGAATCACCATTACCAACAGGTATGTTGCAGAGTTCATGTGGCGTTCTCATGTTTTTTTGAGGGCTGTTGATTCTTACAGGAGTAGCACATTCTGGCGAGATACATTTCCTGCCTCTTCACAGAGAAAAAGAGGAGGAGTAGATTTGAGGATTCTAATTTATTGGGAAGTTAAACGGTTTATGGCTAGTACCTTAGAGCTTCTTTCCTGTTCAATCACAAATTTCATATGCTTCTCTTCCTATTTAGAACAAAAGATGAAAAAGGTGCTGGGAAGATTGAATATGTTATTTTCAAAACCATTTCGTTTTGATGTTTTGAGGAACAGGGAGTGTACATTTGAGAACGGTTTAATTTTGTTAGAGAATATTTTTGTTTGTTTGATCTTGCTTTTTTTTTATTAGGTTATTACCAATATTTCATTATGCATTATTAAAACAGATAAGAAGATTCAATTCTTGCTCCAGGGTATTTTCTGTCCTCACAACTAAAGGCTTTACAGCCAAAGAGACTACAGTTAACAAGACAGACAAATGGGGGAAGGAAAACATTATTTTCTCCAATCCTGAGGTGGGCAGAAAATTACAAGGAGATTAAAGATTTAGGTTAGCAAAACTCGTAAATGCATATACCATGCCTAGATCCAGTCCATAAAGGAAATGAGGTTGTCTTTAAGTCTTGTTGATCTTGGGTGGCTTCTTAAAAGAGCCATGGAGTCCAAATAGCACAAAAAGACATGAATTTGTTAGTTAAAGATATGCTTTTGGACATTTGAACTTTATTATGCAGTGTGGGATTAAACACATACTTTAGATGGGACTGGATTGGGTTAAAGACCTTTGGGCAGGGATTAGATGGAAGTTCACGGAAGATTTCAGGTTCTGATGCTATTTTTGATAGTGACAGTGTGAGTGCTTCTTCTAGGACCTCCTATTTTCTTGTGTCATTTGCCAATATGGACAATATTCCATCTCAGTAATGTTTTTATCCTGATCTAACACTTCCTGTTACTCCTTTGTCTACAGAAGATGCAGTTTCATGCTTTTGCGTATTGATTTAATGTGACTTTAAAATCACTATTGATACAGATAATTCCCGTTTTCTGAATAAAATAATCCCTTGTAGTCTCTAGTCCAAGCAGCCAAAGTGTAGGTCAGGCTTACTGAATTTTTCAGTTGGTCAATCCTAGATATTTGTTCTATCTACTCTCCTCTTTCAAATCCTTTAAATCTCTCTGAACATGGTTTAAAAAAGGCTGGATTGTTATTTTTTTGCATCCATCAAATGACAAAATTTCCTCTGGATGCTTTCTGCTTTTGCAGTCAGAGTCTGCATTGAATTCTGCCTTTGTTGTTAGGTCTGTAGACTTATTTTCTAACCTTTTATCTCCTATGCAAAGGATATATCAGCTGCACGGTCTCTGCTGTGGCACTGGCTGAGTCATTCCTGCGTTCACAAATAGTCTCTGTCCTGCTGTGCATTGATAATATCAGTGCTCATTGATGACCATTGCTGGGACCCCTGGATCTCTGCCCTATTGCTGTGGTCCCACTTCCCTTTCAGGCCCTGCACAATAAGTTCGAATTTTCCTCTCCTCTGTGCACTTTGGGGGTCTGACCTCTCATGAATTTTCTTCCTCAGGGGATGGTGCTGCAGTGGTCCCATATCTAGACAGATGATGGGGAGAGGTGTCGACAGCACTCAGATGTCACTGGGTGGTGCTGCTGAAGTGGAGGAAATGGTGCACCTCAGAGGCACCTCCTGGACATTTTGTCATGTGCCATGCTTCTCTCTTGCCTCCAGCACACTTCTCTTGAGGCCCTTTCCCTTGCATGCTGGGGACGGGTGGCAGATTGGCAAAGCACTTATGCTTTTCCTGTGGTATCTGGGGGCACAAGGGAGGTCATACCCATGCACTGCAAGGGTGTGAGGTTCAGGCATCCTTTGGAGAGGAGGAGGCAGTTGTGTGAGCCCTGTGGTCTGTGTTTGACCTATAAAGGCCTGGGGGTGCTGTGGGACAGAAGTGTTTCATTCTCTGCTCGACCCCTCAGGCCTGAGGCACAAATGAGATCTGTCCCAGCGTGGCGATGCCCCGCTGGTGCACATACACCTCACAGTCCCTCTGGGCTCAGTTTGATGCAGCTCTTGCTCTTGCTTGAGTTCCACACTTGTGCACCCTTTGCTGTTGCTGCCTCTGCTACTCTCAGTTAAGCTCCTGCTGCCAGTGACAGTTCCCAGATTGCCCTGTTAGCTCAGAGGAATATGCTCCTGAGCATATGCCCTACAGTATTGCCTCAGGAGACACAGCCCAGCCATCCTTCCTAGTTTTGCCTTTTGAATATCTACCCTTCACCTTGATTTTTTACCCTATCATAGTACTCCAGTCATAGTACGTGGCTTGGGCTCGTGGCCACTCTTTTATGATCATCTATAAGTTTTCACAGCTTTTATCTTCTCTCCAGAGCTATAATCAATTCCTGAAGATGGAGTAAGTATGTGAAGAAAGTTAATTTCAATGTGTCCTTCCCAATAACCTCATTTGCACGAAAATAGCTCAGATATTGTCATTAATCATTCTTTTATGCAATCACTTAGCCAGCTGACTTTCTTCTGTTTTTCTGGTCAACAATTTTGTCACAGACTGCTCAGCTGAGCAAATGGCTGTTTTACTGCAGGCTGCAGCTGGGCCAGGATGAGGAGGAGAGAGGTGGGGAGGAGGGTTACCTTGTTGCTAAATCACAGCTAATTTGTCTTGCTGTATGAAGGGCAGGATGGTGAAGGGCATGGTTAAAACTTCTCCATCCTATAGTGCTCCAGTGAATGCTCTTTGCTTGATAATGACCATTTCCTACCTGCAGATCAGACACCTGAGCAAATATTTTAACAGCCTTGGAGGGTTTAATAGAATCACAGAATAATTTGTGTTGGAGGTGACCTTAAAGATCAGCTGGTTCCAACCCTCCGGCCATAGACAGGGACACCTTCCACTATGGAATACCATGGGTGGGAAGAGACTCAGAAAGGTCATCAAAACTAACTCCTGACTCCATACAGGTGAACATAAAAGTTAAACTAAATACCTAAGATTGTCCAAATGTCCAAACCAAATATCTAAGATTGTCAAAAAGAACACTGGCAGGCTTGGGGCTATGACCACTTGTAAAGGGACCTTGTTCAGTGCTTATCCGTCTTTTCAGTCCAGCTCACACTTCACAAGCACTGTGTGAGAATCTAAGCAGATGTTTTGAATTGTACATTGCTAGCCACAGTGGTAAAAAGTTATTGTAGGTTTGGGTTGGGAGAAAACACACAGAGAAACACACAAGCAGGGCTGCTTCATTTTTTCGTGACCTTTGAATGCCATGCAAGTGCTAACTAAGATTACTAGATGCTATCTCCTTTATCATGGTGAAGCTTTTTGGTAATAGGACCTTTCTTCCAGAAATAAAGGCCTCTGGTTTGTTAAGGTATCCCTGTTAGGTAAGTACAGTTGATAACGTCACCCTCGATGAAGTTGTGTTTACAACAGAGCATCTTACAGTTAGTCTGCAAAGGACAAGTCTCTTTATCCAGATTTATTCTATTCCTTGTCCTACATCAGGGTTTCACTCCTTTGCTGTTTGATGTGCCTTTACCTGCTTGGCCACTTCCTTCCCTACCAGTGTTTCCAACAATGGCCTACCCAAATTCAGATCAGGTTGCTCGACACCCTGTCCATCCTGACCTTGAACACTTCCAGGGATGGGATTTGCCTCTCCAGTTGGAGGGACACCATTGCAATTAGAGATATTAAGCTTGGGTAAACTGGGTGCAAAGTGTGAAGAAAGCTGTGCCAGCAGTGGTCCTTGCACAGAGCATCTGAAGCCAGGGGAGGTGGCTATAAATAGGCAGCTTTTTGTTTTTTTTTTCCCTGAGTGCAAGCACAGAGGTTTGTTTTCTCTCATTTATTTGCATAATTCCTGCACATATTTTGACAAATGTCTTTCCCTCTTCTCATTTTAATTAGATTATTTGTGGGAAATGCACAGGATTTCCCAGGCTGTTGCCATATGACGTATGAATGGGACAACCTCTGTATCTCAGTTCTCCTGTTGGCATTTGAAGCTCCTTCCTGGTTTCCATTCAGCCGCAGACACAATTAATTTTTAGCATCTGGCTGTAAATAGCATTTTGTCTGGCTGTGACAGGGAGGCAGGGAACCCAATTAACACAATCTTGAATATCTGTTAGTTTACTTTCCAGACCCATTTCTATTTTGTGTTAGAAGGCTTAAAGCTTAGAGCGAAAGAAGAATAATAAATTCTAGGTGCAGTACTGTCTTACTTAATATTAATTTGGTGAATATAATATGGTAAATACTGTTGAATTCATTAAACAACTCTTTCCCTCCCAGTCATACAATAGTGGTAATTACATGTGCAGAATGCAGTGAAATACTTCCTTCAGTGAATTGCTTTCAGAGTAATTTAGTGGGAATTCTTAGCCAATCAATAGATAACGGAGAATAGGATCCTAACTGTAGGAGTAGGAGAATATTCAGAAGGTAGCTTAATTTCGTGGACACTGTACTGTATACATTTTTAAAAGAGCTTGTTGAAAAAATAAGAAAGGCTTTGGTAAGTATTACAAGACATATTTGGGTTTTCAGAATGTCTTTTTGAGAAACACGCCTCAGAAGATGAAAATATTTAATTTATCCAGGGAAAAATTTTTGTTAAGCTCCTAAGTTTATTTAAGAGTAGTTTGTGGAAAACTACATGGGGAAGAATTTGCTGGGAGTTGATTGCTGTGGCAGAAAAAGCAAAAGTGAGACAGTGGTTAGAAACTGAGGCAACTGCTATGAAAAAAAGACACAGAGAAGATACCTTGTACTGAAAAAAACTAAGTGTGTGTGATACTGTAGATTGTCCCCTGGTTTTCAAGCTGGTTTGAAATATGTTTCTTACACAATAACATGCACAATGTCAGACAGAAGGTGGTGTTTTAAGCAAGGTTTGTGGGGAGGAACCTTCATAACCCTGAAGTTCCCTCAAGGTTTAAAAACTCCATGTGTCTAAGATAAAATATTGTTTCTCCCAGAATGTATTTAAACAGACCAATACAACATTTTTGGTTTTGATGCCCTCAAGAGAATATTTGTGGAAGCAGAAACTTCCTTCTTCCTGCTATGTATGTTTTCCTGAATGAATCACACACGAGTTTTGGACTGTAGTGTGTCCACTTCATTCACTTAAAGCTGTGGGTAATCATCAAAAAGCCTGGAGTTGAAAGGGCATTTCAATACCCTGACTTTTCTTCTCCAGCCCCAACATTTTTCTGTGTCCATGACAGGAGAACAGAGGTTGTCTACTTTTCAGCCTTTCCCAAATATTATGTAAATATTCAAATAGATTCAATTATCATAAAAAAGATTGTTATTTCAATCAAAAGATGTTATTTCACTGACTCTCCTGAGGATGCTTTTCAGGATCTGTATCCAAAGGGATCCAAGAAAATTCCTGCCACTTGTAATGGGATCCCAGCACAGTAAATTGTGTCAGGACCATCATAAGGGCTCAAAAGGAACCTCTCAGGCTTTGAGGAGTCAGGTTCCAAGTGGAAAAACATCACAAGATTTCCAAAAGTCAGGGGATAACAAAATGTGTGGCTGTTCTTCACCAGTGTTTGAGCCGTCAGGCTTCTCTGGCTTTTCAAGAAACTGTGACAAAAGCAGCACAGTGCAGATTAATCTCAGAGCAAGGTTCATCCCCTTATGTTTTCATTGCCATCAGAAATTATAAAATGTAATGGAAGGCGCTAAAGTCATCTCTTTGGCATGGGTAAGAAACTGCCTGTGCTGCAGGATCAGACTCTTTAAGTGCAATTTCAAGTTACGGAGACATTTTTCCATTTTGGACATATCTTTGGACACTTACAGCATGACCCTGAATATTCTCTGTTAAATTTTGTAAAACTGATAGACCTAGTGGAGACAGTCCTGAAATGAGCAATTTTCATGCAGCAGAAGGAATGTTTCATGGAGCATTTCATACTGAAGGTCATTCTAGAAATGAAATCTGGTTTGAATCTTTCTCAGCTGTAGGTGAAAACAGCAGCTTTCTGCAAGTTAGTTGCGGAGAAGTGGTTTGTGCACAAATAAAATAGACTTACTACAACATCTGCACCACTTCCCACTCACTGCTTGAAAGCTTCTAATCAGAGACTGACAGCTGAGTCTTTTCTGGGTGACACTTGCTGGGAGAGGGGGTAAATGCATCCTGAAACACAACTGAGTGTCAATAGTCGTGTTATGAAAAAACCAAAAGAATTCAAACTTAAATTGTAAGTTCTGAGATTCTTAAATTCTCCATCACCTACTTCTCTGCCAATTGCTAATCTTTTTCTGGGCTCATTAACTATTCCTTGGTCAATTAATGAAGTTCATTTACCTGAGAAAAAAACCCTGTATTATGCTCGTTTGTCTTATACCAAGTGATATCAGTTGCTGAGCTGAGACAAAAAACAACACAAAACTTGTTCATTATGACATTTCAATGTTTTTGTGTATTTATCTATAACTGGAACTTGGAGTTAAAATTATATTCTTGGGGGTTTTTCTGGTTGCAGTTTGGGGTTTTGGTTGTGCTGTTGTTCTTGTTTTATTTTTGAAAGTGCTCAAGAACATTTTGAATGGGAAGCATCAAAACAAGAAGTATCAAGTTCTTGGACCAATTTGGACCAAACAAAAAAATATTATTGACTCATCACTGAGCATTTCAGATGCTGATTTGTAAATGACTTTTAACTGAAACTGATGTTCTCGAATTTAAATTTCTTTGGATAACCTGAGAAAGCACATTTGAAGGAAACATAAAATGCTACCAAATCAGTTTTATTTTGCTTGTGTCAGTGTTCCCAAAGCAAAGGGTTATGTCTCAAATTTCCTCTTAAGACCTTAAAAGCAGGTCGTGTAGAATGCCACCAGTCCCCAGCTGAGATGTCCCAAAGATAACCAAACCACAGCTGAAGATAAGTTGCCTGCTGATACATCACCATTGTTACTGGGTTTCAAGCTGTGGTCAAACACTATAAAATCCAAACTTTGGCTGAAGAAAGCAATTCACAGAAAATAACTGAAACATCTTGACTCTGCGTTTGTTTTTTTTTGCTGGTAGGAGGGAAACTTTCCCACTTTGAGCCAGTTCACTGGTGCTATATTAAGTCCATGTGGTTTGAGAGAACCTCAAGGTTCTCTCTCTGAGGTGTGTTGGGTGGAATGATTGCATTTATGTCTGAGTTTTTGCCCACATACACTGTCGTATTGATTACCTGTGTCAATTTCTAATATACAACATCTACTATCCTATTTTGACATCCCCAACTTACTGCAGCTAAGAGAATTGTATTAAATATTGTGTTTTGAGAGAAGGAGCCCACAGACAGGATGAGGGAGATCTGTCCTGGAGAAGCAAGTCCCTAACAGTTCCTTAGAAATCAAAGTTGAGCCAAACTTAAGGGTCATATCCACACTGCTGTTAGTGGTCACCAGGGCGTGAAGTGTGATACTAAGCTGTCTGACAATACAAATGTACTGAAAGTGTGTTTTGTATGTCACTTGGGTGAAAGTAATATCCACCCTCCCCCGCCAGCGCCTACCTTCCTGCTCCATTCAGTCACGAATAGGGCATTGAGAAGATGCAAAACAACTGCCCCCACACACATCCTGTTTAAGATTTACACTATAAAACATTAGCATATTTTAATAAATCAGCAGATTAGACTTTTTTTCCCACCTCTTCCCAATAACTGACTCTTAGATCTGTTAGCCCTGAGATGGTGGAGATAAAAGCCTCAGTTTACAAAATGCAGGACTTAGTCTGGGATGTTGCAGAGGCACCTTTTTCCCCTTTCTGTTTGGGTACCATACACTCTACTCCCTGTGAAAATGTCCTAGTCTAAATAAATATATAGATGGCAAGAGTGAACAGAAGGTTCTTCCTGATATCAACTAGAGTACATTGGATCACACTGGCATCAAACAAACCCCAACAACTCTATTTTAAACGAGTCTCCTTCCACTGCATTATTTATCCCTTAATATCTAGGGAATATTCTTTCCCTGAATATTCTCCCATCCCTTGCTAGAGCATGCCATCTCCCTCCCCATGTAAAAAATGGATACACAAGTGGAGAGGCATTGTAACACTGGGGTTCAGAGAGTTGTGGTGCAAAGGGATGCACATGAGAATGGCTTTTAAATCATGAGAGACGAGGGACGTTCTCTGAAGATTGGGCACTGCACAAATTTAGCGCAGGTTCATTCTTACTAAGATATTCTGTTCAACTGAGTGTTGATGTGTAAGTACTCATACAGAGTAGCCCTTAATGTAAACCCAGAGGTCCTCAGGCTCATTAACATGAAATAAAAACTGCATAGTAAAAATATTGCCGGCCGAGCATTGGAGCTGTACATCACAGTCCAGTGCTCTTCACTTCAGCCTGAAAGAGCAGCTTTCAGTGCTCAGCTCTGCCAGTGCCCTGCCAGCTTGCCCTGAGTGTATCTTGGCTGCCTCAGTGTTGGTGGGAGATTGAGCTTTTGTTTCATGAATGCTTCATATGTGCTGCTGGAAGGAACTGTGAGAACCCACAGAGGAAGCCTTGGCCCGCCTCAGGAAGGTGGGAGCTGTTTGCTCAGCCTGAGCTGGCTGTGCAGCAGCCCTTGCTCATGCTCCCATCTCAGGAGCTGCTCAGCTCAAGTTTGGTGCAGTGCTGCTGTTACTCAGCTCCTGTTTGCCTCAGGGTGTGCTGAACAGTGTCATACCCAGCTGGAAAGTACTGACAAACCCACGTTGCTTTGGGCCATACTCCTCTGAGTGTTGCCTTTGCTTAGCGTGTTATGACCATACAGCAACCTGCAGACAACCACATACAAGCTTATCTAAACTTTTCACTGAAAAGTGGCCAAGCATGGGAACAGGCCACTCAGGGAAGGAGTGAAATCACCATGTCTGGAAGGGTTCCAAAGATATCAGATGTGGCTCTGTAGGAACATGGTTTAATGGTGGATTTGGCAGTGCTGCCTAATGGTTGGACTTGATCTTACAGGTCTTTTCCAACCCTAATGATTCCATGAGTCTCAGAGCAGGTAACTTCAAATGGTTACCTGACACTTTTTCATGCATATTACTGTTAACTCTTTTGCAGTTCCCTTTTCTATTAGTTTTAAGGTAGTTGAGAACCTGTCCTTCCTAATCTCACTCCCCTTCCCCTGCAAGACTTAGGAGAGGCTCACCTTTGACTGAAGTGGCAGCTGGAAGTGATGCTACAGCTTTTAATTAATGAGCTGAGTCCTGACTGCCTGAAGAGGAAGTCACACACTGTATTTTGGGGTGATTTCCTCAGCAGGAGCAGCATCAGCCAGCAGTGCACAGGAGCCGGGATGCTGCAGGCGGGAGCGGCAGTGGGAGCACGGAGCTCACACAGCCCTCCCAGTCTTGGTGCAAAATCCTCCTAAAGTTTCTGGTGCCTTGAAATTTCAGATTTCAGCTGTTCTCCTGCCTCTTGGCAGGTAGTAAGAGAAACAAGAGACTCAATTAATAGAGGAATCTGTTATTTTTAAGAAGAAATTAAATTGCTGCCCTTTTCTGTTCCTTGGTGACGGTTAGTAGGCAGATCCTTCTGCAGCAGATGTAGGCAGGACTGGCACTGTTGTCTGTCATAAACAATAATTCGACAGGACTGGCAAAATTGTGACCATTGTCCCCATCTGAAAATCTGGTACTAGCCTTTTGAGATTTTTCAGTGAAAACAACAAGCTATTTCAGAAAATGACATGAGGACGTATTTTTTGTTCATGCTAAAAAGGGATGCTATAGTGAAACTTACCACATTTTTATGACTGTGGGTTTAGCACAGGTAAGAAGTATTGCCTTTATGTCTGGGATATTTAGTTTGATATTCCTGTAGAAGTTTCCATATGTGAAGAAACGATGAACTTCGGGAAATTCTGGTCTATTACAAGAAACTCATTGAAATTTGGCAGCTGACTTCTTCCCACATTCTCCCAGCTCTGATTCTGTTTAAGGTGGAGGGTCTTGGCTGGACTTCCCTAGAGAAAATTTCTTCCCAAGGAATGTCAGGAGGCTGGAAGAGGAGAGTTACCTTACTTTACTCCTTGATGCCCCAGGGAGGACGAGGAGGAGTGGGTGTTTACATGGGAGGAAATGGGACAGCACTTGTGCAGGTCAGAAATGCTCATCACTTCTAGCTGCAGCCAGAGCCAGAGAGAGCTGTGCTATGGACTGATAAAAACCTTGAAAATAGAAAAATGAAATATGGTGTCCTTATTCTAAGATGTCAAAAATTAAATTGTTCTTTTGATCCAGTCCTTTCGGCCTCGGTTCCTCCCTCAATAAAATAAATCAGGATTGCTCTGATGTCACAGCAGATTTATGAAAGGGAATTTGTGTGTGTCTGTGTAGTGTGCAGGGGTTTGACAAACTGGGAGTGAGGAAACCAATGGTCCTGTTTCCCAGCAAGGTTTTGAAGTACGCAGCAAGGTTATACTCAGTGCAGATACAGGGTGCAGCTAGGAGGAAATATATTCAGAGGTTTGCCCAGCGTGCATTATTCTCTCTGTGTATTGAGTTGTGAAACCTGTAAAAATAATAATATATGTTCACTTATAATTAAAGGCTTTATCATAATGCATGAGCACAGGGGAGGCAAATGAAGGTTCGTGCATGTGTAATTATTGAATAACTTTCTAAATTGCAGCATCTTGCTAAAAGCAGCAGAGGTTCAGGCTAATTTAGGGAGTCATGGAAAAGGTCTGTAATACTGTTCTGTGCAGGAGTTACCCCCTGCAACATGATTTTGTTTTCTTTACTAAGACTTGGTGTATTTACTTCAATTTTTATTTTCTGGATTTGGGAAAGGAAATATGAAAATAATTCTATGTATTTATTGCAGGGCAGAGACCACTTGCTGCTTTGCAATTGTATATTACATGGCACCAGGGCCACCATTCTTGGTGGCTGTTTGGTCCTGCCCTATGAAACATAAGAAGTAATATTTTGAGCTCCAGATTGCAGTGTGATTTTATGTTTAGGCATGTATCTAAACCCATGTGCTTTAAAGGGTGTCGTACTTTAATTTACTGTTATGTTTTCATTTAATGGCCACAGTTAAATGGAAAAAAAAAAAAGTATTTTTTTCTATGGAATTTTCTAACAAACTTTTTCTCAGGATATGTGTACAAAATTTGATAGTGAGACCTTTCCAGAATCTCAAAGTTGAGATGCCTTTATCTCAAATAAAAACCATTTGGATTTGATTTCTATTTTTGTGTGAAGACATTGGAGAAAAGAAATAGGAGTGAAATCTTGACTACACATAAAATTAATTTCTCTACAGCTTTCAATGAAATTGGAATTTTGCCTTAAGTGTAGGGAAGAACATTTAGCTGTGTATATTAGGCCTTTGCTGCATTTAATTCTCTTGAAAGGTTAATACAGATATTTCTTAGTCTTATCTGTGTATATTTATCTATGGATTCTGAAGCTGATGCTCTTATGCAGAAGCAGTACCTACCTCCCATTTTTCTTGCACAGAAACCTCTACAAGGCTGAGATATGCCTGAAAGGATAAACTAAGAAAGTGCATTTA
This sequence comes from Tichodroma muraria, assembly GCA_013390105.1. NCBI lineage: Eukaryota > Metazoa > Chordata > Aves > Passeriformes > Sittidae > Tichodroma > Tichodroma muraria. The sequence continues at coordinate 19,314 of WAAG01014019.1, read as the reverse complement.
CAGTGGAGGGAGCTGTGCACTTGACTCCCTCTAGCTGTTTACAGTCCCCATCTGTACAGAGCACACCATAAAATCAGTCACTGCATTCCTGGACTTGCAGTGGACTCTGCTTCCAATAGGAGTATGAAACACTGCTGTTTTTCTGGACCATTTAAGAGCCTTGAGCAAGGTTGTGGCAGCATTAAACAGTTTTGTGTTTGTCTGCGGTGACCTTTCTTGAGCTCTAAGAGGAAATCACCGTGCTGAAGTCTCCATTTTAGTGCAGGTGAATTGTGTGCAAATGCTGTGACCACACAAAAACATTTATTTGCTGCTGCAGCAACTCAAGTGCCCCATCTGTGGAAGTGTTTAAGGCCAGGTTAGATGGGCATTTGAGCAACCTGGTTTAGTGGAAGGCAGGGGCTTGGAACCAGATGGTCTTTAAATTCCTTTCCAACCCAACCCATTCTGTGATTCTATGAAATCCATTGTGGGTAACTTCAAAAGAATTTTAATCCCTGACACTCACCTGTCGAGTTCTTTTCCAAATCAGCTGAGACAGAAACCTGAGAAAAAACCCTTCTGGGAAAGGGTAGTCATGTGGGCAGATTTTGGTGTACCACAACAATAGCTTGCCATCCCCAATATGGGAACAAAGACCACATGAAAAAATACAGAAATATGGAATCAACTTCCATCAGTCCTCGTGAAGAACATAAGATGTTTCATACAGACAGTTTTATTACATTACCCTCTGTTCATATTTTCAAATTAGAAACACGAAGAGCAGCCTATAGCAGAGAGGAAAATGACTTTAGGATCCTTGGCAGTGCTGCTTGGATTCATTGCAGTAGTGCCCAGTGACCTTTCTCAAGGATAAAGACCTTATCCACTGGTCAGTGTGAAAAAAGTGTAAAATATATAACACAGTCTCTGTCCCAGGGAATCTCACAAGCCAAATGTGACCAATAGTCAAAGCAGGGAGGTGAAGAGAAAATGAAAATTAAAGTTAAGCAGAACCTTTCCCTGACAGCCGTCCTAGGTTATGGAGGGAGGCAGTTACCAGGTAAGTAGTGAGGTGATTTTAAGGATCTTTATGTTATATTGCTGGATGCTTGTTTTTTCTTTGTTGCAGGACATGTCTAAACGTCAAGAGAAGTTAATTCCAACATATTCCTTTGCTTGGCTTAATAAACCATTAGAAAGATAAGAAATGTAATAATAACATAATTTTATTTTTTGAGTTCCAGAGGCTCAAAAATCTAATAAGAGAGGAACACTGTATTTCATGTTATTTATTTATGTTGGACCTTTGCTCCAAAATAACTTCAACAAGTAAAACCAGAACAGCATAAAAGCAGAAGAAGCATCCTGCAGAAAAAGAAATTTATGATCTGGGCACAAATCATATTTATTAGAATGATTAGGGTTATGGACTTTGAGAAAATACAATAGCAAAAGCAAGTTTTCAGTCTGTGCAACTGTGGATGGTGGTCTCATTAGAGAGACCCTGACCTTAAATCATGCAAATGGGCTTGCTACAGATTAGAGTCACTTTTTAGAAGCTAATTAAGAGTATTAGTGTTCCAACCATGGGATTATATTATAATCTCAGTTTAGACAGCAGAATCTTCAAATGCCCACACATGAGCACTGTTATGCTTACTAGGGAATAATCTGGAAGATTATTAGGACAAAAGTGATCTGGAAAAGAACTGGAATAAAAAAACCTGGTTCTGTCATTAAGTCTTTCACTGATTTGTTGGGTATATCTTTTACCTCTTTGAGCCTCAGTCAGGATGTGGGGACTTAAGAGAGTAATTGTGATGTAGACAAGATGACACTGTCACCAGAATCTCCTGAGTGGCTCAGAGTCTATTGAATGGAAACAAGCAGGACAGTGACTTCTACCAACCAAAGTAAACTTTTTTTTTTCTCCAAACCTGAAAATTTTTCAGTCCCAAATTGATAGAAATTGGGAACAAATGGGAAGAAATGGCTCCTTGGTAGATAGAAATCCATTTTGACATCAAAATGAGATTTTGGCAGAAAACTTCCTAGCAGCTGCGCCTCAGTCTCTTTGGAAGAAGCAGGTAGTTCTCATGAGCAGATGTAGGTGGCAGAAAACAGTAAGTAGGAGGCAATCATCTGTGGACTTCTTGTGCTGTCTCAAGGAATTCCTGCCAAGCCTGTGCTCTTCTCCTCCTGGCTAGCACAAATATCCTGAGGCACGTACATGTACACTAAGACCAAAGCCAATATTACTTCTGAGGTAGCAGACTTACAGAGCTTCTGTTGAGATTACCCTCTGTAGTTTAAAAAAAGGTCTGATGAAATTGAAGCATTAGTTGTATTGTGATATTCTACTCTTTTTCATTAGTAAATTCAAGGAGTTCTTAAGTTGTATGCACGGCTGAGAATGTTTTATTGGTTGTTTTTGTTTCCATGACTAAGATCTACTTTAACAGCAGCACAATATTTATTTTCTCACGGAGGGATTAATATGGCATAATGTAGTGCAGATTTTGTCACATTGCTGTCTTCACAGTCAGCTATAACTTGATTTGGGATCGCATGTAGAAGTACATCAGGGAACATCCGATTTTATAGCTTTTAAATTTAGTATAATATAAACTCATCTCTCTTACTAAGAATTAAAGTAATTGCAGGACAGAGGATTTTTGAACAAAGAACAAATCCATTATTTGTTATGCAGAGATCCAGACACAGTGTCTTCCTTTAGATTCACTGCCTTTGTGTAATAATGCCTTTATTTGAAAAACTTTGGGTTTTTCTCATAATATGAAAGTAACTTCTCTGAGTTGTGATTTTTATCTTGGTTTCGGTTTTTTCAGTTTTCTTTTTCTTTTTTTTTTAACCAAAATGTTTCAAAGACATTTATTGGCCGTATTATGTGATACTGAGAAATCAGAAGGAGGAGCATGAGATCTGAGTCCCAAACTCTGCATGTTTGAGACAAATCAGATATGGATGTGGTTTCCAGTGTCAAAGGCAGTTCCAATGTTTGCTATAGAAGCCCTTTATGTTATAACCAGGGACTGTCCATTAAGTAGTTCCCAAATAATGAGCAGTAAATACTAATAACCTGTGAATTAACTAATTCCTGAAAGAAGTGGATGCGAAATGCAATTTAAGCCTGACTAAATACCAGTTTTTCAAAACACATCAGAAGAACTAAACTTTTAGGAGTCAATACTAGGTGCAGTCAGATCAACAAGGCAATTCTTTTTTGTGGGATCAAGAATATGGAGCTTGGGGAAAGAATTGGACACAGATCCTGGAAAATTCAGCATGAATTAGGTAAAAAAATGCTTTTGCAAATGCATTGCTTCTTTCCTGTCTAGATGAATTAAATAATTTTGATTATTATGGTTCCAGTTTTGTTTTTCTCTCTGGACCAAGGCCTTGCTAGACCCCAAGAAGAAGCTATGGGCTGTGTTCTCTGCTCCTTAACTTAGCAGTAGCTCTCCTGTCAGTGATGTTCATTTCTCCCCTTCACCTAGCCCAATCTAAATTCTAACCACTTGTTCTTGAATGGAACACAATGTTTTTCAGGCTGCCTCATCATTCATTTTGTTGCAAAGGGAAAATTAATGACTCTGAGGAGAAACCTTCATGAGGGGATGTGGCATTTTCTGAACTAACAAATAGCCAACAACTTCTTTTTTGTATTTCTTTCTTGGCTTGTGCTTATTGCTAATGGGATGTAGCATCACATTTTGTTTTGTCCTTTGCTGGCACTCCCACATTCATTTTACATTAGGTTTCTCTTACTCATACATATTGCCCCTTGTATGTTTCAGTGTATATTAAGGTATCTTCCCCTTTTAAGTGACTAATTAAGTGCATAGTGACCTCTGATCAGATGTCTTTGTAGAGAGGCTGGAAACAGAGACCAAGTTTTGAGACTCCAGGTTCTGTTATCAGAGATCACTGAGAAACCACAGGACGTGGTAGTAGGTCCTTAACCTCCCTCACATCCATGTTCCCTCACATCAGAGAGCAGACATGCAATCTGCAGTGCAATGGGCATTTGCAGCACAAAAGCATTCGAGTATGGAAGCTTACCTGTGACAAACTAGAAGAAGATGAAGTTTGCAGCAAAAATGTGAACATCCTGCTTTTGGATACATGCACAGTGGCTTGATATTGTTCTGGTACTTGCCAGTTGGTGGAAAGTTTCAACAATGGCTTTAAATGATTTTCCTTGCTATTATTATTAAGTACTTTAAATAAGCTTCACCTACTGATGCATTTGTGATATATTCAAAGACATGTTTTTTCCTTGAAGATACCAAAGGGAGGTAGAGAAATCTTGGTACTAAGCTGGAGAAAGTAGCCTGATACAGCTCATTGACCATAAAGTCGTGAGTGTTTTGTGGGCTAGTGGCTGACAACTTACAAATGGCATCTGTGCTGCCATGACTGTGAAACTCATTTTTTGGGAACTGCCTATTTAATGGGCAGTCCCTGTTTGGTTTACTGCAATGTCCATAAATTATAGTTGTAACCAAAAGGACTTCTACAGCAACAGATAGAGCTGCCTTTCACACTGGAAACACACTCAGATGGTTGGTAGAGATCAGGTTGTCTGAATGTTGTTTTAGCTGAGCCTTAGAGTAGCTGAAAGTTTATTGAAAAATTTATTTTCACAACATAAGCAGACAGTTGAAGTCACGGCTGTGAATTCATTGGGCTCTGGAAGGAAACTTTTGTTGTTGTGATTGATCTGAAGGGTTTAGAGAAACGTTTGCTTCCCAGTTTCCCACCCCCCCAACCCCCCACCTCCATTTTATCAGCAGCTCTATGCTTTCTCCTGTGATCCCAGCATCTGTTTCCTGTTCTTTTTGGTTCCTTTTCATCATTGAAAAAGAGAGGTTGAGACAAAGAAAAGAGACATGATGAGGGGAAAGGGATGTTATTAGTTTAACATTTTTTTGGAAACCTTTTTGATTTCTAATGAAGTTGGGGTTTTTTTTTTTTTTTTGCACCCAAAGGAAATAGTTCATTTTTACCAACCTGTCGTGCACAGACTGGTGCTTTCAACTTCTCCTGTGGAGAATAAATGAAGTGAAGCTTATCTACCTTCTTTATATGCATATACATGTAACTAAATTCACAGTGCCTAAAACATGAAAGGGCTCAAATCCCTCAAACAGAAAACTTAGGAATAGGAATAGCTCTGCAGCTGGCTTTGGTGTTGGCTCCACTGACCAAACAGGCACCATTCATCTCTCTGAGCCATCAGAGCCACCTTGGGGTATCCAGCCCAGCCTCCAGCTGCCTGTCCGGAAGGATGTGGCATGCTCAAAGGTCCTCAGACACTTCAGAGCATCTAGATGGCACTGGCAGCCTATACTTAGGCACATGAACTGAGCCCCAGGGCTATGATTCAGCTTCAAAAGTAGACATTTGGATGTCTATAGTATGCTCTTGGTGTCTACACTCTCATGCTGACCAGAGACGTAGGTCTGAATTTGTCTGCACACAAATCCCTAAAGGTACATGAAATGCCCAGGAGCATCTCTGTGGGGCTGCCAGATCCCAGAGTGGGTGAGCTGAGCCCCTTCCAGCCTCCCTCAGCTGCGCTGGGTTTCTGCACGTTGCTCCCAGCCAGACACCTCTGCTGGAGATGTTTCCATTGAGGAATCTCAGTCCGGAGCTGGCAGCCCCAGGTGGCTCCTGAGCTCTCACACCCCGCACGCTCAGCCAGGAGCAGATGGGGGAAGTGCTGCAAAGCAGGCCCTGGCTGTCCGGGTGGCAGCTCCATGAAAGGACAGCCTCGTCCCCTCGTCTGACAGTCGTTCTTGAGAAATCAAGGGAGAGAGCCAGGATGCCTCAGCGAGGGTGGAAGGAAGGAGCATCACCATTCCCTCTAACCTGAGAGCTAGTAACAGCCATGACCAAGTGACTCCCTCTAACTCTGAATACCTTCTCCTTCTGCTGCTGATCTGAGTTTGGCAGGCAAACTTTCATAAAATTGATTTATAAGGGAAGAGGTCACAGGAAATCCTTTTACAACACAGTTCATCTTGTATATAACTAGGAGGCCTGGGCAGATTTTTGACACATGCTCCCAGCCTACTTTTTGGAATGGTGCGTGGGTAAATCTTCATCATTCTCTGAATTTGACTGAATTACACTGCACTGAGAAGTGATCTAATTCTAGAGATTCTCACCTGACTCCCTGAACTGTAGCAAGGCTAATAGTTTCAGAACCACTCTTCTGAGATATAGGAATCCTTTTAGTTGAAAAAGAGAGAAAGTTTGAATTTTAAGTATCTCAGGAAGTTATATTTACAAGGAGAAAAACAATTACCTGTATATCCAGGTGACAGAAAACCTTGAGAAGTTATGCAATGAAACCTAGACCACAATTTTTTTTCTGTTTTCTCATACAAGTAGGGGAACCGAGGCATTGTACAATTGCAAGTTTTCCATGGAATCCCTCGGCTAGAAAGGCTGATATGAGCCTCATGTGTATTTTTACATTGATCTCTTCTGCTCAGTCGTCATGTTGAAGAAGGAGTGTTATGATTTTCCTCTCTAGTAAATCCTGAAATGCACCAGGAGAGTGTGTGCAGGTAATTACTGAGTTTTAGTTTAAACTTCTCCAACTAAATCTCCATGGTGAGAATGCAGGAACACTCCAGACTAGGAGCCCTAATGAAAGGAAATTCATTCCTTTTCTTAGTGAGTGAAGTGGACACTTCCTCATCTCATCACTAAATTCTTGATGAAGAAGACTCAAGACTAATTTTCCAAGCTCCTGACTGTGAAATATTACACACTTAATATTTTAATAACATTGTAACCCTCCCACACAGGGGAGGAATAGATTATGACCCTCCTTTTCAGAGTATTCCTGATTTATACCCATCTGAGATGAGAGACTCTGGAGGATCATCATAAAAGTGATGACCCAGCAACTTGTGGGGCTGTGATAAATATTGCATGAGATATCCATACATGAAAAAATCTTTTATAGAACATTAATCACTGTTAAGTTAATGCTGTGGGATGTTTTACTATTTTGTAAGTACTAAATGATTCATTAAAAAAGCTGATTTACTCTAAACTTTGACCCAAGCCTTTGGAAGGGTGAGAACACAGACATTCAGGAGCAGCCAAATTTCACTTTGAATGTGAGTTTCCTCTCTTTTTTTTCCTGTCCTTTTTTCCTTCCCATAAGCTTCCTCTGGGTTTCCCACCCTAAAGAGTATGGGTGAGCTCAGATGCCACTTAGAACTACAGAGTGTGAACACTCACTCCTTTAATTTATAATGCTGGACCTCAGATGCTCCAGCAGCACTTCTCATTTTCCCTCACAAAACTTTATTCCACTTGGTACTTTTTTCCTGCCCCAGGCTTAGCCCAAGCCTTAGGGAATATTCATCTGAGTGCATGCAAAGGCAGGATTGATCTCTGCAAAGGCAGGCACCTACTCTGACAAGTGTGACACCTCGAACTTGTGGCTCCACAAGCCTTTCTTCAGCCAGAAGGGGAATGTAGAAAGGAGCCTTCTCCTTTAGAGCCATCCCTGGCAAATACTGCTTGGGTGACGTTACGTTCTTGCAGTTGAGAAATTCCAGTTTTAGCTAAGCTACCCCACATCTGAGCTTCCCATCTAACCAGTGAAGAGAAACAGGTCTTTTGGGGAATATTTCTCTCTAAAATAGGGCAAAGAAGCTGTGAAAGCTGTGATCTACATGCACCTGCTTCTCTTCACAGTCTTTAAAAAAGAAGCCAAAGCAATTTGCTCAGATACACACATTTATAGATATATGAGGTGATCTGTTCCATCAGCATCAGTTTCAGCCATATGGACCATGTGAGATGCTTTAGGGCATCGTGGCTACCCCCAGTTTCCCCCTTTGGAAGACCCTGATCCTGTCCTTCAATCAGACAGTCCTGCAGCTCTCTAGATCATATGATCTCCTTGGACATCTCCAGTGGCACCTGACACCCATATTGTGGTAAATGAATTGAGTCCTTGATACCTGTAGTAGTTTGGCCGTGATTGGCCAATGTGTATTACTGACATTTGATAAAACCAATGAAAGCGTGGGTACGCCTTTTACGATACACCTTTTTTAAATGCAAACCCGGGA